>DWQW01005776.1:0-17268 GCA_018249695.1 Heliconius erato demophoon
AATGCGGGTTGCATTAAGGTTTAAATAATTTTCACATTAGTAATCTTAAGTGTTTTGCAAACATAGGTACACTACATGAATAATTCAGTAGTTAAAGCGGGCGAAGCCGCGAGCGGGTCGCTAGTTTCATATATAATAGTTATACAAAAATTTCCTCGTTGTTGGATAAGAATGTACAGCTTAAATGTGATGCAAAGAGGTGCGGCTTCAAATCCTGCCGTGTTAAAATTTTACATAAAAAATAACAATATAGGGCTTAGTATATTTTTCTTTAAATTTCGCTATTGGACAGGGGAGACGTCACTTAATTTTCGAGAATACAGTATCATATTGATGGGTAAAGCGTTGATTCTAAATCTATCAGAACCTGTTGTGTATTCACATAAGCCTCATGGATATTGCCTTACATCAAAAGGGAGATATCATCTGGTATGTATTCTTCAACAAAGGCAGTATATATATTTTTTAAGGTGAACGTCAAGATGACTGCGCGGTACCAGCCGCGTGCCGAGTGATCTTAAGAACACACTTTACCTCACTTTTACCCAGGAATAAAAAAGAATCTGATCTGATCAGCCAGGGAAACCAGATACAGTCTTGGAGGTCTGATAGTTCATGAGGCTCAGGGTCTGACCAGCACGCCCTTTGTGGTAGTAAACACCAAATCGATTAAGGTGCTGGCTGAAAGATAGCGTTTCGACTACTACACGTACTATAGCGAAGGCAAAGACGACGCGGTCAAAATGTTAATTCGAAACGAGACGGGGGCAATGAAAAAAGCAATGTGAATATAATGTAAAGATAGCTTCGAAAGACAGAAATGCAGCGGTATCTCTTGTACTATAGCGATTCGGTTTATACTCTTCATTTCAACTTTAAAATGATGTGTGCATATAACAATTATGGATTTAGATAGGACATAAAAAATCAATGAAATCAGCTTCACATTTTTTTCTGTTAACTTAGTGTTAAGGCACTCCGTACCTCTATTTCCGCCCATATTTTGAGACATTGCGAAGCGAAATTCGACGATGCACATTTTATTTTTCTTAGAGTGAGAAAAAGAAAATATAATTTTTAATCAACTTTCGAATGGGAATCGAACCCACAATAATCATACCACACACGACCGTTACAATCAGACGCCAGAACGGCTGCAATATTTCCAAAATCAAAATCACTTAAAAAATTAGGGTAAAAATGAAAAGTTACATTACAATTTTCCTTTTAATACTTTAATTCGTTCCAGCCCTAATCTGACACCAGTCGTGTCAGGTTTCCGTATCCGGGGATTATGAACACGGAATCTACCTGTTTGCGACCGCGCTTTGCATTATAATGTTTTTGACCTACTATGTTATCTAGTTTCCCTAGTTCGACTAAAGAAAATGTATATTTCAAAGCGCAGTTTCACGTTGTATAGCTCTTAAAGCAAGGAGGATGGAGGGAACCTAAGTATAAGACACTTCGTTTTTTTTATCCAATTATCGAATCATTGCGTGTTAAGTCGCAGAAGTTAACGCCGCGCTTTATTTTTTATAAAAAGTGACTTTAATAACTTTTATTTATATAATTTTTCTTTTTATTATTCTTGTTCATCTTCATGTATAATGAATTATTCTACCCAAGTTCGAAACAATGACGAGTCGTGGTCATAATTATTTGCTTCACGCTGTATCCCGCACACAGCAAGGTAGACAGAGGGAACCTTGTGTATAAGAACCTTGGTTATATAAGATAGGACAAAGTGCGGTGCTAAGTTTCGCCATCATCGTATAAAAATATATTACTGTATTTACCTTATTCTGTCCAGTTTAAACAAACTTGTGTACTAAATCATAGAACCCACACTCTATACAAGGAGTATTTAAAAAAATACTCTGAACGGAATCGAAGTCACAACTAATAAATATGACAGCTACGTCACCGATTCTACAGATAAAATAAGTATTAAAAAAGGGAAACATTTTTACCCCAAATTTCTCCCAATTTGTCAACTGTCCAAGATGTCATGTCAAACTATATATTATTGTATATATACTGAAAGGCTTCCTGCGTCCCTCTTCCCGTACAACGTAGTCAGCGTGGACTATTAGTAGTATACTTTGTCGATCGTTCTTTCATACTGATACATATACCTATTTGTTATGTTATTTTAATGATAATATATGATTTCGTGATTTTTTGAAAGAAATGAAGAAAGGACGGTATGCAAGATCAGTGTAAATGGATATTAGAACAAGTGAATGAAGTGGTATACTTGGGAAGTATGTTCAATAGAGATGGAAGATACGAGATGGACTTGGAAAGATGTATTGCTGCTGGTAACAGTGATAACGGAGGCTTAGCTGCATTGATGAGACGGCGAAACGTCAGTATAGCTGCGCGTTTGGCCGTACACAATGCAGTGTTGGTACCGAGGCTGTTATATGGCAGAGAAAAAGAAGAAAGAAAAAAGATGAATGCCGTGGAGATGTGATCTCTTCGTAGGATATGCGGAGTCAGCTTATCTGATAGAATCCGTAATGAATAGATACACGGAATGGTAGGTACTAGCAAGGATATCACGGTGAGAATGGAGAAGAACGTGTTCAGCTTGTTTGGGCACGTTGAACGAATGAGTGATGAAAGAATAGCAAAACAGATTTATGATGGAAAGGTCAGTGGTAAGAGAGATAGGGGGAGACCTCGGTTGACCTTCGAAAACACAGTATCAAAGATACTGGAGGAAGATCATGTAAAAATCATGAGGCATATATAAATAGGTTGATGACAGTGGACGAGGTGAAATTGATATGTAGAGAGCGTAGCGTTTGGCGCTCCGTTCTCTTTGAGTGTCCCGCTGGGGAAACAGTGTGAAGTTAAGTTTAGTTAAGTTAAGTTAAGTTAAGTTAAGTTTGATATCATCATCTTGGCTCATAAATATATAAATGTAGGTTATTTACCCAGTAATTTCTTATATAAAATTACTTATAAAATTATTACTCATATAAAATTATTTTAACTTCTCCGCTATGGAGAGCAAAGCGTGATGTTTTATTGTTCGATTCCTATATGGGAAAATTATATTTTTCCATTTTCTTTTAACTGCTATGTACGGGATAAATCGTGAAGCTACAATTCCGTCATTCAATAAGTAATATCTCACATTAGGAACCTTATACCTCCGAGCAACGCGGGTTACAATATTTGAACCAGCTATATTTATTTATATTTCGACACCTCCTACACCACAGTGGTGTAATATAAACTAGATTAGTATTTTCCACAAGAATATTCAAGCGGAAATGTAAAAAACACGCGCATCTCTCATTCTTATCGCGCTCTATGTTCCTCGTGTTTAACCTAGATCGCCCATTAGAACGTCCATTGTGTTTAAACTAGTTTCATTTAAGCTTTCCTACAATAGTTCTGTTGCTTCTTTGAGTATTCTTAGTTTCCGCTGCATGGATAACTCGGTTTTCTTTTAGTTAGCTATATTTTAATTACTTATATCTTCTAACTTAGTATAAGGTTAACGTTTTTTTGTTCAGTTTCACGCTGTATCCCGCATTCTATATGCGATCATGCAATGGGAACATAGTGTTATGACACTTTCTGCCGAAGTTTCGAGGTATTGCATGTTAAGTGGCGGAACTCAACGCTGTGCTTTATTCCTTGATACTAGAGCGAGTAAATAAAAATATTTACGGAATTCCATGAGTGGAAATCGAATCAACAACCGTCGCGTTACAGTTATACGCTTGTGCCTCTGCGCCACGACGGCCTCAATTTAATTTGTATCTTCTGGTATTATTTGAGAACAGACGAGTAAAAATACTTCGTGTCCCGTTTACAGTACTACGTAACACTGGGCACTAACTATATCGAATCCAATTTGGAATAGTAACACCTACTCTTAATAATATAGAAAATGCTTTAAAAAAACATTAAATAAAAAGATTAAAAACAAAGAAGAATTTAGTTAAGAGAAAATCTAAGTTTCAAGAATAACATTATAACACGAAGCCTGTCCTTATAAACATATAATACTAAAAAGTTATAAATGTTCTAAAAGCGTTTCAGAACAGCTTTATCCGCGTCTTTCATTATATATAAAAGTTTCTAAAGGGTTATTATTAAAGTTAATTTTTCCTCACTTTGCGGGAACAAGCGCACTCTGCGGTATTATTAAATTGTTAAGTTGAAGTGGGTCCCTTTGGTGGTACGTGCTTTTGTAACAAATCAATGTAAGATTCTTATAGTATTTAACAAGATATTTTGTGTTAAACAGCACTAGCAACACTATATGGATTAGTTATATTTAATATCGTATACTAATTTTAGTACATTAAAAGAATTTATAAATCAAAATTTAAATTAAATCAGCCTCACGCTGTATCATGCACACAGCAGGGTAGGTAGAGGGAACCTAGTGATAAGACAGTCCGTTTTCCATTTTCCGCCACATTCTGAAGGCATCGCGTATTGAATGGCGCCACGACTGACCTCAATTTGCCAAGTTTTTTTCTAAAATGAAGAAAATGTGGAGAGTGGAAATGGATTGTAGGTTCCCTCTGATTGTCTTAGCATTAAATTCTATATAGCCTCAAAGCTCAAAGGCTAAATAAAATATCTAAGCATAAAAATAGTTAGAAATAACAGTTTCATATAAAGAAATAGTTTTTTCATTTCCCCATACAGAATAAATAAGTTATTTCCTTGAACATTCGTCAATTCGGCAATTTTCAAAGAGAACGCGCGTATGGCACAGTGTGAGGTAATCTCTGTATATCTACAGTGTATGTGAGCTTATTATCCACGCTATGAAAATAAAAATAATACTGTGCTACAATATCGTGTTATATTTATAGGATTTCTTTTATTTAAGTTTAAGTGATATATGATTTTTATTTATGAGATACCTTATATAGATTGGACACTCTATTTATTGTGCATCCTCCAATTTTTCATGTTAATTAGCGGAACTTAATGCCGCGTTTTTTTGTTGTATTATTAGAGCGTGGAAATGAAAGAAAATTAATCGGAATCGAGCCGAAAACTGTCGCATTTAGTAGTTTTTTTTTTCGCTCAGATGCTGTCTGTGGAAAAGGAGAGCTCTGTAAGTGGCCTTTTTAAATGTGCACCTTTGACTTGTGAAGGTCTTTGGCTGTGTGCCTCTCTTGGTGAGCATTGCAATCCAAAGGGATCGCTGAGGCCTATATTGAGATTATAAGAGACATGTACCACGATTCCTTTTCTACAGTTAAGACCACTGTTGGCGTCAGTAAATCCTTCCAAATTCCAGATTCTACCTTTCAGATGGCAGTACGAAGTTCACCAGAGTCTGCGAATCAGTAATCACATTTAAGGAGACCGCGAAACGAGTGTGTAAGTCCACCGCTTAGGCAGACCTGATCCGCCACCGTAAGCCAGGAAGTAGGAGACGACGTTATGTGCATCTCCAACTCCCCCTCTAAGTAGCCCCTCTAAGGTAGGAACTTAGAGGGGCTACTGTGGGAGGGTCACGGCGATCTTCTTGCAAGTCATCGAGGCTGCGGGTGCCCTAGTAGAAACCTCGGGGCAACATGAAGGTGACGGTGCCTCGCGATCGGCGGGCCTTCCACCGAGGCGTCGTAGTAATATCTCGTATAAGTGGAGAGGGTTTTACCTGAGTTTTAGTGTATAGGTTCTACAGTACAGTCCGCTGATCCATTAGGCAATGCGTGTTCGACTGTCTCGGTTCCCATTCAAGACCAGCCTCTATGGCTGATAATATATGGCAATGACATAGCACACGTTGACGAGAACCGACTGATGCTGGACCGTAAAGTCGACCTCTGGAAAGGTACGCTTAAGCCTAAGAACCTAACTTGGCCTAAGAACTATGTCGGATGCAAGTACTTTGTTATATCAGTCCCTGGAGTGAGACTTCTCGGCTGCACAAAGAAGCGCTGGTTAGATGTCCTGATGCAGGACATGATAGCCATGGGTCTAACTACCGAGGAACCGCGAAGCGCGAATGTTAGGAAGAAGAAGCTGTGCCACGACGGCATTACAAATTATAAAAGAAATATATAGATATTTTATTGTGTTTGAATTTGCCAAAAAAAAATTAATGATAAAAAATTTAATACCACAAAGCAAAAAATAAAAATTGAATATGATTTAAAAAAATATACATATGAATATTTTATCTTCGGGTCCAGCCATATTTAGTTTGTGGAAAAAGAACAAGGCATTTATAATTATAATTAGAAAACGTAATCCCGAGCTCGTTAAAATAAAAGAATGAACTTGAAACAAGAGTAACATTTTAATTAGTTTAGTTCTGCGATACAACTTTGTCATAGATCAACATTTGGAAAAGCTGTCAATTATATAATAACGAAAAATGCATTGTTCTCCATTTTTTACTTGGTGGTTCCACTACCCGCATATAATAATTAAGTCTTCACTTTCCGCCATATTCTGAAAGTATTGTGTTGAATGGCGAAGCTCAACACCGCGCTGTATCCACAAGTTCAGGACAATGACAATAAATATTTTAATTGATATATTTATATTTAGAAAGCATCTCTATATTGAGACGGTTGTGAGTTCGATCTTCTCGAGGGTGTAACATATTATTTCTTAATATTTTCCTTTCTTCGCTCTGGCACTAAAGCCTCGAAAAATTCAGCAGAAAGTATGCGGGATACACCGTTAAGCTGAATTTAGACAACATATAATAATACAGTGGTAATCATATGAATATCTTCCAATTGGTCAATAAACTCCCCACTCTGTGGTCAGTTGAGTAAAGAAACAATATAATGCTTTAAGTTAGATAACGCTAAGTAAGAGCATACGTTAGAAACTACGTTTAAAATGCGATTTTTTTTCAGCTTCACGCTGTATCCCGCATTACACTACACTCATCAGCGTAGGCAGAAGTAACACTTAGTGTTAAAACACTCCGTTCCCCGTTTTTCATCAAATTTTAGAGGTATTGTGTATTGAGTGGTCGAACTCCACGCCCCGCTTAACTTGGACACCAGAGCGAAGAAAAGAAAATATAAATGTAAGTAATTATTTTATTTCCTCGAGTGGGAATCGAACTCACAACCTGTCGCGTTAACAGTCGCACGCTTGCGCCCGTGTGTTGCGACTGGCCTATTTATTTAAATTATTCAAATATTTATACATTAGTTAAATGAGGTGTACATATTTCACGAAAAACTCGCTATAAAAAATTGGGTATCGATTTATTTCATATCGAAAGCGTGAGTTTAATGTTCACTTGGCGGAACGTTCATTTGTTATTCAGTACACAAGCGTGCCACTGTAAGCGCAACTGGTTGTGGGTTCGAATCAATGTTCATTTATTCGCTCTGGTAAGAAGACAAAGCGCGGCGTTGAGTCCTGCAACTCAACAAATAATGTTTTAATACTAGGTTCTCCTTACCTACACTGCAATGTACTGCCGGCATACAATGTAAAGCTAAAAAAAAAATTTTTTCTTTAATAACATATACTCGATTCGACGACGTTCTTCTTTACTCTCTCGTTCACATTCCGTTGATATTCAGTCGTCAATTATACATTTAGTTTTAAGTTTCCTAACGAGTCTTTATTGTCTAAGCGTTCTAATTTACTTTTGCTTACATTGTACCCTCTACTTAGAACTACAGAATAGATCGTAAGGTAAGAAAGTCCTAGGTTTGATTTATTTGTATATATGACTAGTGTTGGGCTCGCGACTTCGCCCACGTACTACACAAATAAAATCACCTTCACGCTTTATCCCGCAAACATCAGGGTAGGCAGAGGGAACTTAGTGTTAAGACACTTCGTTTTCCACTTTCTGCCGAATTCTGGAGGCATTACGTGTTGAGTAGCAAAACTCAACGCCGCGTTTTATCTCGAGACCAGAGCGAAGATTGAATGATAGAAGATGGAAATATAAATTTAAGTAAATATTTCATCTCTTCGAGTGGGGATCAAACCCACAACCAGTTTTACAGTCACACTTTGTGTCCCTGCGCCACGACTGGCCTCATACTATACACTTATAAAAACTAAAAATAAAATAAGCTTCATACTGTATCCCGCACATAGCAGGGAAGGATATTGTAAAGCTTAAAAGTTTCCTCGTTTGAACACTCTAATCTGAGGAACTCCTTAAATCGACAAAGCCTATAAGCCTATATAACATCACGTTAATCGTTTCGATATAAACGTCTGTTAGTTATTTTCATTTGGTCACAGGAGAGAAGCCGTGGACTTAACTTATAGTTTACAAGCAAAACATGCGACTTCGCGAGCTTAAACTTATCGCACCCCAAATCCTACAAAAGTTTCACATAGCTTTTACGTAGCCTATGTGTTATTCTAAAATGCAATATTACTAAAAAAAAATAATAAAAATCGTTAAGTAATTTTTGCGTAAAAATGAAACAAACATCCATTTATAATATTAGTCTCGAGTGGGAATCGAACCGACAACCGTCGTGTTACGCCTGTACCACTGCGCCACGATGCCTTAAATATATTTAGGTACATTAAATATGGTACGTATTTAATTGAAAGAAAGAACCCACAACTGTAGCTCTGACACTCACACGCGGCCATACCGCTGCACCGCGATGGTTTTAGCTATTCTTTTGTATCATAAAAAATGTTTGGAACAAAATGTTTCTTATTTCGTTTTCAATTTCATGCGACAAATCATAATGTGATTCTTATTATAGAGATTTTTTTTCTTTTATATTTTATAAAATATCTAATATTGGTTTATTATAAATGTTTCTTTAAAAGGTTTTTTAAGTTAGATTTTTCTTGAAATATACATAAATGTTTATTTGTTGAAATACAATTTATAAGTACAAATACGGCTTGAAACCATCACATCCATTTGATCGTTGCACGTTGTGTCGCAGTGGGACAGCATCTAACTGTAACCGTATGGTTGTGGGTTCAAGACTCATTAGGTCAAATGAAGAATTTTTATTTTCTTTTTTAAATTTTCTCTATACATACGAGTATACAGAGTACGGTCGGAGGCTGATTTTACACATCTATCATATTTTTTTTATTTTCTTCCTCAGTGGTCACACACACAAAGATCACAGTCTTACTTCAGGGTGGCCACGACTAGTCGACCGTACTGTACAAATATATATATGTTAACATCACCGCCCGCCCAGTATCCGATACCGCGTCATAATCTAGTTATCACGGGCGGGCGTCGTCCATACACGAGTGTAGTTCACGCTACGTGACAGCAGGTGAGGTGACACGCGGGTAGAGTGTCATTTAATTATAGTTGTTTTATAAATGGTTTTATTATACTTTACTTGACGTTAGGGGGAGACCTCGGTTGACATTCGAAAACATAGTATCAAATATACTGGAGGAAGGTCACGTAAAAAGCATGAGGACCCCCCGGCATGTATGAAGAGGTTGATAACAGTGGACGAGGCGAAAGAGGTATGTAGAGACCGTAGCGTTTGACGCTCTGTTCTCTCTGACTACCTCGCTAGTGATAAAGCGTGAAACTAGTTTTTAGTTTAGTTTATTTAACGTATTATCCACATATAGCAGTGGAGGCAGAAAAGATATTGTGTTTAGACACTCTATTCACTTCACTTAATTTTAGGTTGGCGAGTTAAACACCGCGTTTTGTTTGATCAGAATTTCTATTAGGAAATTGACATCATACACTTATACGATCGTATAAGTACACTGGCTCAGTGCACCAAGATATATTTTTTAGCTTCACGCTGTATCCCGTACATATCAGTGTAGGGAACTTAGTGTTAATACACTCCGTTCCTGTTAAGATTCTTCCTTTTCCCTCTTTCCACTGAGATCTGGAGGTATTGCGTGTTGAATAGTAGAAATCAATTTCGCATTTGTTTCTTTACCACAGTGGGGAAACGAAAATATTAAACGTTTAATTTTTGTTTAGTGGAAATCTAAGACACAACCTGTCGTGTGTTTCTTATTATTGTAAATTTTAAATATTCCGAAAAAAAAAATAATAATGTGTTACTTTTCTTTTTGACTTCCTTTACAGTATTTTCGAAATTTTCGTTGAAATATTTATTGTGAATTCAACAAGAACGAGATCTTTACGACAATTCAATGGCCAGTAAATAATATGTGTAATAGTGTCAAAAGCCATTCTCTGCTTCGAAACATTGCATGATGAGTGGCGGAACTCAACGCTGTGTACAATTCAGAATCTTCGTATCTTGGTATAACTTTTACAATAGTCAAAACTAAACTTTTCCACGACTGCCTTATAATATTAACATATTAAGTATGATTATACGTCATTAGAAGACGCGGAGAAGTCCTCGTATATGGTAATATCTGTGTTGCCTCTTAATTACATTTGTTTTAATGAGTTTCTTTTTTAAAGATAAGTTTCCTAATTTCACTTGTATTTATTTAAAAGATTTTTGACTATTTGATTTTTGAGACCAGTCGTGGCGCAAGGGCACAGAATGCGACTGTAAAATCGACCGGTTGTGGGTTCGATCGAGTGGAGACTCGAGGAAGTGAAATATTTATTCAAATTTATATTTTCATTTCTTCGCTCTGATCTCGAAACAAAGCGCGGCGTTGAGTTCCGCCACTCAACACTTAATGCCCCTGGAATTCGGCGAAAAGTGGTGTACGGAGTGTCTTAACACAAGGCTCTCTGACTACCCTGTTTTGTGCGGCATACAGCGTGAAGCTGCTTTGATTTGATTATTCGATAATTGTATATTCATAATATACACAAATTATTTTGTTTACATATATATCTACTAATATTTATTTAGAGGTCATTATAGCACAGTAGAAGTGTCAAGTAATGTGGTGGAAAGTGGTGGTTCCAACCCTCACTTGAGGAAATAAATTATTTTCATTTGCCTGCTCTGAAAAATTAAAAAGCGGCGTTGAGTTTCGCCTATCAACATATAATAATAATAATAAATCTTCATTTTCTTCTCACAAGGCTTTTAATGAATAAACATTTTTTTTACAAAAAAACGTCTTAAATTTGCGCTCTTGGAAAACGGAGTGTATTGATACTAGGTTCTCCCTCTACCATGTTATACGGGAAGCGTATAGATTATATTAATTTAGAAGTATGTACTTACATTGAAAAATCATTACATCTTACTAATTCTCATATAATTTAGTTAATTATTTCCTTCTACCTCAAATATACATGTATATTGTCCAACAATATTTTACTTGTATCACACACCCTAAAAGTAGACACATAGGCGAAAGGAACCTCGGAACTTAATGTTAAAACAATCCGTTCCCCACAATCTACCGAATTTGAGTGGCGTAGACTCAAGGCAGCTTTGACAGCAAATACAAAAGTATTTTTTCAATTCGAATTAATATTTTCTGAGATAAAGCATTCAACCAAACAGACTAAATATTATTATATAACAATACGATACAGAATATAATCTATTTATAAGACTAATATATTTACATAACATCATCTAATATTGGCTTTTAGTAAGGAAGTATAAAAGACGCGTTATCTCAGAAGATCGTTTTCATTAGAGAGGGCCTCGTTTAATATCTGAGTAAATAGTCGCTGTATGATGAAAATGTGGCTTTATTGTGGCTGCGGTCGATCTATAGAGCTTTAGATAGTAGATTCAATGCATATTATTATCATTTGTTGACATTATTAAGTAAATATGATTTTTTTGCAGCTTCACGCGGGAACCTTGGAACTTAATGTTAAGACAATCCGTTCCACACAATCTACTGAATTTGAGTGGCTCAACTCAACAACGCCACATTTTACCAGAATGAGGATATGAGAACATGAAAATATTTCACTCTCTCAAGTGGAAATCGAACGCTCAACCGTCGTGTTTACAGTCACATCCTTACGCCCTCGGACCACGAAGGACTCTGTAACTTATGCAGTTCCTTGATATTTTTAGACATACATTGTACATTGCAGGGTAGGCAGAGAAAGCCCGGTCCTAAATACTCCCTCCTCCGAATCCAAGGCATTGCGCCGCACATTCATCCTTCATACTTTTACAAGAATGTTCAAGTCAAACTGCGGCGTCGAACACCGCAACTCACCACACAAAGTCTCAAAAATTGGGTGCAATGTGGCAAACAGATTGTTATAACATCAGGTCCCCTCTGTCTACCCTTTTTATTATTCTATGTAGATTATGCAAATCATTTACGTGGCTTAGTTGGATTTATGTTAGAAACGGATTTGATGACGATACTAATGTTTCGGATATATATGTTTTATTATGTATGAATTTGGTGACTCTGTTTCTTTTATATAAAAAAAATAAATTATTAATTATAATTATGATGACAAAGTATTAAAAAAAATACCTATATGAAAGGTAAAATTTATATGAAAAAAGTGGTCAAGTGTGACTCAAACTTGCCCACCGAGAAATTCTGTAAAAATTTTAGGACCGTAGATCAAAGGAAAGTACCTACAATTTAGAAAAGTTCATAGACTTTAGTTTGCGGGCGATATACTCATTTTGTATGAAATGAACTATAAAACATAAATTTGCTGTAGCATTTTTTTAATGAAATACCTGTTGGTATTTCATTAAAAAAAATATTTACATAACTGTGTAGGGCGGTGGTGAGATTCACCATTGATGTATCTATTGGTGTGCGTGGGTTTCCTATATACTGTGTGCTACTACTGTGCCATTGGGATTTCTTATGACTAAAACATCAAGGAAAGCTAGGGAATTATTTGCCTGTAATTCTATTGTAAATATTTACAACAGTAATACACTACATTAGATTTGATAAACCTTAAAAATAATTATGTCATATTATACGATACTAGCGGCCCATCCGCGGCTTCGCCCGCATACCACTTATAATTATTTATTATCCTGCATTTTTCATAAGATAATCAATATAATTTTTATAAATAATACAATTTATACATTCAATAATTTTGAGAAATTGCAAGCACTCTTGCACGTTGAATTATTTAAAATGTACATTTTCTCAAAAAGTATACGTTCCAATTACATGCTATACAAAACAAAGCATTTCTTCATAAAAAAGGTTTCTTGATGGAATAACATTCGCTCGTAGGTTTCAATATTTTTATAAAATAAAAAACGTTGAAATATCACCTTGCAATTTTCAATAATTTTTTGTCATAAAATATTTTATCGTTTATAAGAGATAGATATACTGTATCGCGGACTTTTTTTAGAACAAATAAAATAAAACATTTCTTCCATACAATGTACTGACATATATTTTACTATATTTGCAGCGCACGTGCTTATTTAAGCCTAACTAATACCTACACCATAATATTATATACTTTCAAACAAATCCAAAAATAAGTAAATCGGTCCAACGCAGTACCAAACTTTACACCACACCGAGAAAGGAAAAATATTACCAAAGTGTAGTTTAAATTAATTATAAACAGCAAATAATTACATAAAAACTAACAATAGTTCGAAAATATACGAAAATTTATAAAACCGTCAACGTCATCTGCCCGTTTGCGTCAGGTCATTTCGAATCAGTGACATTCATCATTCATTCATCCTTTTATTAGAATGTTATACAGTAAACTATAATTTCAACCTAGATAAAATTCTAAAAGTGACTATTATATTTAAAAAAAGTGTATAACAAAAGTGACTTTCCCACTGCCTCTGCCACTTTGCCTCGACACCAGAGCGAAGAAATTGAAATATAAATTTAAATAAATATTTCATCTCCTCGAGTGGGGATCGAACCCAAAACCAGCCGGCTTTACAGTCAAACTTTGTGACCTTGCGCCACGACTGGTCTCTGAAGGATGAATATCAAAATATAAAAAATACATTAACAAAAATCCAATGAATTTTAAGTAAATTAATTAAAATGGTTACTTTTTGCTCAACCTTCAGAGATAAACATATACCATCGCGGACTTTTTTAAGCATTATTTAAAGAACAATATTTTTGTTAAACATTGTTTTTATGTATCTCATAAGGCTGAGTCAGTGCACACCATGTATGCGTTAAGCAAGTTCATTTTGGGTGAGGTTTTCTTTAAACAACAAACAAACTTTGCAAAACGTTGCCTAGCAACGGTCGGTTGTTATTAACATGGCAGAATAAATTGCATGTCAAATTAGAAAGTATTTTAATATATTAGCATATATGTGTAATGTAATGTTATAAAGCCTATAGCACTTCTGAAGAATGCAGCTTTCATACAAAACAAAAACAAAGTAAATCCGACCAGTAGATCCAGAGATCTTAGCGTTTAAGCAAACAAACAAACAAACTCTTCCGCTTTATTATATTATTATACGATATTATGTCTGACAGACGAATGCCACCTCAGTCTACCACCACGTGTGACGACGGACTACTGCAAAGTGTTCGAAACGTCGGGTTTCCAAAATGTATAATTTTAAATATACGCGATTAATCTGGTTAAAATAATTTCAATTAGAAGGAACCTAATGTGAGGACAATCCATTCCTCGCCTCCGCCATGTTACCAGACCTTAAGGTAAATAAAAGGAATATAATCAATCCTTGAATGGAAATCGAGCCCACAACCATCACATTTACAGTAAGTTAGTTCATTTTTTAAATATTGCGTACAGATTGGAGAACAAAAGATTATTTATCATAAAAGATACTCGTATATATATTCAATAAAAAAAGAAACACCATATTTTACGACAAACCCTCAATTTCACGGAAAAACTAAATAATATAGTGTTGTATTTCATTTTTTGGGCAAAGATAAAAGGAAACAGGCGTATTGTCGATGAACGGATGTGAATACGTAACGGGGTCAGCTGTGAGGTGGGGACGCTTGGGGAATCTTAATTCGGTGATACTACACGTATGTACGTACTTATGCGGCTTATGTGGCAGTAGATACGTTGATAGTAGGTTCAATTTACGCTTTCGTTGATACAACAACAACACTCAATGTCTCGAAAATTGGGCGGTGCGGGGAGAATGGAATGCCAGTATTACAAAGTTTCCTCTGATATATGTAGGAAGCGTGAAGTGTTGTTTATTTTTTTTTGATCAGCAATATATTGATCTAGACGTGGTAGTAGATTTGTCCTGCTAGTAATGAGGTAAAGCGCGGAGGTGAGTTCCGCGACTGACCATGCAATGCATCGCGAATTCGGCTGAAAATAGGGATCAGAAATGTCTTAATAGCATAAGAATGTCTTAATGCTATGTTCCCTCTGTCTTTCTTGCTTTGTGCGTGATGTAGCATGAAGGAAAAAAAAAGATTTCTCCAAAGTATTTTTTTGATATAAGTAGAAAATAAAGTAAAATAACATATTTTTAAAGATAAATATTTTAAAGATTATTAAGAAAAATCAATAAAATTTTGTATAATTAATTTGATTTTAATGAGAAAATAATATAAGTATATATCCTGATTGATTCTCAGTCTAATAAATGAAAATATAACAAGCGCAGCATTGAATTCCACCTTTCAATACCAATAAAAAAAAATCGTCGAATATAAAAGAAAAGGAATAAAATTTCGAAAAAACAAAGTAGAATTTGTATTTGAAAAAAACCCACACAAAAGTGTATCGCTGTAGGAGCAGTGTCGATAAGCTTCTGTACCGAATGCTAAACTGGCCGCCGGTCACTTGCGACAAATACGGGATACGAGCTCTGAATTATAATGACAGAGTAGCCCTGGCTGGCACTGAGGGCTGGCGAGAGGCAAGAGGGTCGAATAACTTTTAAATATTTTTTGTAAGGGTTAATTCTGTTTCCTGTTGGTTGACTCGTGTTACGGTCCTGGAATAATTTAAATACGTTTTAAAGGAAAAAATTGAAAAGTTACATGTACAAACGGCTTTTGCTTTGTAAGAAAAATATTCGGTAGAATGTGGGGATCGGAAGTGTCTTAATGGAAACGGACAGTCTTAACACTAGCTTCCCAGGTTCGAGATATAGCGTGAAGCTATAAAACAAATAAAAAAAGGAAAATATTACGATTTTTAAAACATATAAAGTTTCGAATTGTTATTTTATTATTGTAAGGTAAAAGTTAGTCTTCTAAATTCTGAAAAAAACAGCCTTTTACCTATATTGAATTTATGATAAATAAGAAAAGTATCAGAAGTATTTATAACTTGTTTGAAGAAACTTAAGAACTTCCACTTACTCTAGTACATACGTTTGTGGCAAATCATTATTTGCGTTACGTTCGAGGGAAAAGTTATCCAAAATGTAAGTTCAGTCAACATAGTTTAAATACTCATGTATTCAAAGTAATATAATTGATGACTTCGAGAACATTTACCTGGCTGTACCTGCGATAGCTTCAGGTTTAATTCCAATACGAAATATTATTAATATTAAAAATATATTTTATTTCCACAGCTTAAGGCAATGCATTAGACTGTAAATGCTACGATTGTAAATTTGGTTCCCAGACGAGATATTTTTTTTATTTCTGGCGACATTGCAAAGATTGGCGTTCAATACTGCCATTCAACATGGAAAGTCTTAAAAATAGAGCGGTGCGTGAGAAATTAAGTATCTCAGAGGTTCCCCCAGCCTACCCTGCTATATACGGGATGCAACGTGGTCTGATAAATAGTCATCGAAAATATAAAACTAAAGCGGTTTCTCTTAGTTTTGTCGACCCTGTTCGTGTACTGAACGGTCATCGCGACCGGACACTCCTCCATTCCGCTCCACGTTGTCTATACTTTGCCAAACTTATTATTTGTTATTAGAGGTCTCCTATATAAATAAATTGATTTCGTTTTATTTCTCTCTTGTATTATATTTTGATTAACTTTATGTAGAATCGAAGCTTTTTCGAACGTGACGTAAATTTTGTATGTAGAAAGGGATACAAGTAATGTATTATCATATAATTACAATATTATCGCAATATCGTGATAATATAAAATCCGTTACAATATAAAATCATATTTTCCGTAGGAATTTCGGGAAATCTGCTCTTAGTACTCTTGTACGACAACTAACGAGCCTCCGTTAAAATATCTGGGGGCACGGCAGTGCCCCCGCCAAGTCGAGCAAAAAAAAGCGGCACGGTCGTACCATCCTTTTCTCGAAGCAATTCAGGCCATTTTCGACCCTCTATAATTTCGTTGTGGATAAAACAAGAAACCTGAATTCAGTAACTAATCAGGCATTATATAAACACGGTATATTTAAAATTTCAGTCAATTTGAACCAGTAGTTTAAGAATGACAACTTGTTAAAGTTTCTAAATTTTGTCACTCACTGACTGACTCACCGA
>DWQW01005777.1:0-17267 GCA_018249695.1 Heliconius erato demophoon
TGATTAGTTACTGAAAATTCAGGTTTCTTGTTTTATCTACAACGAAGTTATAGGGGGTCGAAAATGGCCTGAATTGCTTCGAGAAAAGGATGGTACGGCCGTGCCGCTGTTTTTTGCTCGACTTGGCTGGGGCACTGCCGTACCCCCAGAAATATATAAAGCCATTGAGGCCAGTAGTGACGCAGTGGCTCAAAGTGTGACTGTAAAATTGACTGGTTGTGGGTTCGATCCCACTCGAGGAAATGAAATATTCATTATATTTTCATTTCTTCGCTCTGGTGTCGAGGCAAAGCGCGCTGAGTTCCGCCACTAAACACGCAATGCCTCCAGAACTAGGTGGGAAGTGGGGAGCGGAGTGTCTTAACACTAGGTTCCCTCTGCCTACCCTGCTGTGGGTTTTATTATTTTAATTAATTTTAATTTTAAATATATAAAGGCATTGCAATACACCATAAAAAATTAAATATATAAAATTACGTCACGGAGCGAGTAACAGTTAGTAATATTCATAACCTAGTGGAATAATAAAATAAAGAATAACAATAAGAAAATATTGGAAAAAATAAATATTGAGCAAAGCCGAATTTGACCACTGAACCAGTCCAGCTTAGCACAGAGCACGTGCCAATTCAATGACATTCTTATTTTGCCACATTACAAATTATAATAATTCGTATCCATGATTTTCTTAAAAGTATAATAGAATTCAAAATTATATAAAAATATCTAAATTAGTTATATATAAATCTAAATATACAGCAACCAAATACAATTTCACTAAACAATAATAATAAAATATAGGTATTTAACCAAAAACTACCGCAAGACAGTCGTGATATGCTGATATTAATATCACAATAACAAGTAAATGAAACATTATTCGGATTCGTGACTCCGCTACCTTAATGACGTCTGTGGTGTTATCTTACACCAGTGATTCTCAACCACTGTGCCGCGGCACTTTTGTGTGCCGCCAAATTTCAAAAGTGTGCCGCCAAAATATATAATAATGTTAATATAATCAAATTATATCATTTAAAAAGAAAAATATTTTTAACATGAATATATATTTAAATCCACAAAAAAATAAATTCTTATATTTAAAATTTTTGTCATAAACTATTCATGCAGTGTGTTGTAGTAATTAATTTCTCTTTGTGTGCCGCCAAATTTTGAAATCGTTAAATATGTGCCGCAACAAAAAAAAGGTTGAGAATCACTGTCTTACACTATCATAACTAGACATCGCTCTGTTAACTTCGTATCCAGGACTTGGAACGTCAGATATCAATTTACATTTCCCGGGTAACGAGCTAATCTGGACCCAATTTGATGTTAAACCAAACATTGATAACTAAATTCTAATTGATTAACATCATGTTCATTCACCTAATGTTGATTGGGATGACGATTTGTTTACTCGTTTGAATGTATATGTAGAATTCGGATTATACAAACATACATACAAGCAGTTTTGAAATGTCGATACGATGAATAGATAAGAAAAATCTAATTGTTTAGTAAAAACAATATTAAAACTTTGCAATATTAACTAAAGAAAACGGCTATATCTTATTAATGTTATATTGTATTTTAATTTTCTAAGTTTTTATAAGTTAATAATAATACTATCAATTACAATGTGTTAAAAAAAACTATAAATCATCATCATAATTATTACAAGCCTCATTGTTATTAACTTATTCATTAAATGCTTTATTTCATTACTTGAGTAAGTAAAGTTATTAGACACGAGTTCATTTGCTTAATGTGAACACAAAGCAAAGCTTTTATGGGATAATTCAACAAAAACAAAATCCAAGACCCTTTGACTCTGTTACAATTCCAACAGAAGTTTCAGGACTAATAAGGTACAAAGGTAATTACTGCGTATAAGTAGGTAATTCGATGTTGGCTCTCAACTTTTGAAGAGGAAAAACCTAATACGTTTCTGTGTCCTCGATTTATGTTTCGATTATCATAAAACAAGATCAATAAGATAAAATATTTATTTATTTAAGTTTGTATTTTCGTTTCCTCGCTCTGGTGTCGAGGCAAAGCGCGGCGTTGAGTTGCGCCACTCAACACGCAATGCGTCCAGAATTCAGCGAAAAGAAGGGGAACAGAGAGTCTTACTACTAGGCTTAACACTACAACAGCGTAGCGAAGCTGATGATGATGAAGATCAATAAAATGGGCTTATATAGTACGTAACATTTTTATAAAGTTACATTTAAACGGAAACTAATGATAAGGAAGGAAGTAACGATTAAACCTCAGTTACTGAGTAATATGCAAGCAGAAATTTGATTGATAAGAAAACCGTAATTAAGATAGCTAATTAATATGTGCTATTGTTATTTCTAGTAGAGCACTGTAAAAAGGGCAGTACGTAGTCTTTCTACAAACAATATAGTATACTTACTATTGCTCTTGAAAATATTATCTCTTTACTTTTGCTTTTGTAATGTCATATGTACCACTTAATTATGTTTAATTGTAGCAGTTTCTTTTAGTTAAAGATTCTTTGGATACTATTAAAGCCTAAGTTCGCATTTTGTACGTAGATTTTTTATGTGTTGTGCCTCAATAATTGTGGAATGTAACGTGATGTACAAACAAAGTATAAAATTAATCACATTATTTATAATAATAAAAAAGCAACCCTTAAATTATATATATTTTTTTGTCAATATCCCTCTTAGGTAGAGTTTACTGTGAAGCTGTAATGATTGCGTTACGCAACGGTTTTTCCAAATGAAAAAGCAAGTCATTAAGATTAATACATTTACCAGCAACAAGTGACCGCCCGCTACTTCATTTGCGTGGACTTTACAACCATTTCGATACCACTTCCATTTACTTCCCATTATGATTCTTCAATCAATTTTGTAGTAACTTAACGCCGCGTTTTATTTTTCCAGAATGGGAAAAATACAGAATTTTAATAGCGAGTGGAAATCGAACTTACCTGATTACAGTCAGACGTTGTCCTCTTGCGCGGCCTCTATTTTTCATTTTTATTTGTTAACGAAAACTGTCTATCATAATAAATATCTCTTCCTAATAGCCATTTTCTTATTTCTTAAACTTAAGCTGGCCTGTTATGGAAGTTCCGGTTGTTGTAGCTCTTTAATTTTTATATTTCATTGAGAAATAGATATTTCTTTCGCATTGAGTAAGTTTTGCTGAATCGTTATTTTATATTTCTTATAATTTAGCTATGATTCTTTGTCTCTTGTTCTAGGTCTTTATTTAATTTTTATTTTAACAGAAAACGTTTATCATGCAAAACAACACTGGCCAAGGCAGTATTGCATTGCTTTTTTATTTGAACTGGACTACTGTAGCTTTACATCAGACGTGCCATTTATCAAAAATTTGACTAGATATTGCCCCAGGCTAATAACTATACTGCCAATATAAAAAAATAACTAAAATCCATTCAGTATTTTGAACATGTGTGTGTAATTTTTGAGGCAATGTAGACAAAGGTATAGACATGTGTTGAGTGGCGGAACTCAACGCCGTGCTTTGCCTCGTTACCAGAACGAGAAAATGAAAATATTAAATATTTCATTCCCACGAGTTGGAAATGAACCCACTAGCGTCGCGTTTACAGTAACATCCTCGATACTCTGCGCTTCGATGGCCTCTGAGTTAAAAAATAGAGAAACAAGAAATAAATATTCAGATATTTCATTCATTTTAAAAAAAATATATTTAATAAATTAAGTTATTTTTAATTATATTTATACGTACATTTCATTTTAATTTAAATATTTAAATAGTTTAAATTCCTTTGAGTGAGGCCAGTCGTGGTGCAGGGGCACAAAGTGTGACTGTAAAACTGACTGGTTGTGGGTTCGATCCCCACTCGAGGAGATGAAATATTTACTTAAATTTATATTTCCATTTCTTCGCTTTGGTGTCGAGGCAAAGCGAGGCGTTGAGTTCTGCCACTCAACACGCAATGCCTCCAGAATTCGGCAGAAAGTGGGGAACGAAGTGTCTTAACATTAGGTTCCCTCTGCTTACCCTGCAGTGTGCGGGATACAGCGTGAAGCTGAAATTCCTTATAATAATTCATTCTTTTCCAATTAATTTTTTTTAAGAAAGATCTACCGTAACGCTTGGCGCTCCGTTCTCTCTGTCTATCCCGATAGGGATACAGCGTGAAGCTAGATTAGATTTAAGTTTTTTAGACCAATAACAAAAACCTGAAAATCACTATTATAAGTTACAAGAAGAGAAAATACTTTATAATGGAAAGTATTATCTTAGATCCATGAAGGTGATAGTTTAGAATAAACTATCACCTTCATGGATCATGTATTAAAGATTATTCGTCCAAGTCTTTGTTAAAAAAACCTTTCTATTCTGCTAATAGTAGACACGTTTTAACTCAGAAATATAATATTTAAAGCATCGTACATAAATTGCACTTTTATAGAGGATAAAGAGTATTTTTATGGAAAATGTATTTTGTAAATCCTATGAGAAAAACTAAGTATATAAAGCTGGGATATAGGTTGAACTTAGATATTACTTTAGAAGCTTAGCTTTGTAGGTTCAGGCTGTAAGCGGAGGAAAAGCTCCGCTCACAGTCCAATTTGTGTGTAGACTGGCTGAACTCAAATCCGCGCTTTATCTTGAAATCCGCGCTTTGTCTTGCTACCAGAGTGAGGAAATGAAATTATTAATTTCCCAAACGGGAATCGAACCCAGAACCGTTCCATTAGCTAATGTACCAAAACAGCGTCTCATGAACTGCTATGCAATATATTCAACAGAGAAGACAGATCAAATCAAGAATTAAAACGCCTCGTCTCCACTTTCCATAATTTTTTTAAACTCTTCATCATTCTGGAGGGCGAACCACACCACGTTTACCCCACTGATTTACTACAACAATTTTTTTTTGACATTCACAATATATATTTACATAAATAGCAAATTTTAATTTGCATCAACTTTTGTGGTTGCGGATGGGTGGGTTTATTTATTACACGCAAAATAGAGCAAGCCACCGCAATTAGTAAATGATTGTCGCCGTGCAACCGGGTTGCGGCCTTTTGTTGTATCGACAGTGACAGGTCACTGCGGCGTTAATGGTAGGAATAGCTCATTAATCTTACATTCAAGTAACGACCGCGGACGCACAATAGATACGAAAGTTGGTAATGGTTGCCGAATAAATTATAACTTCTTATCCCACCTACCTCCAAATTCTAGAACGAGACGTTTTATCTAAATGTTGTAAATATGTTATTAGTTGGATGTGTTGCGAGTAGGTATATAAGTGTAATATTTGTTTAGCTTTACGCTGTGTCCCGTATATAGCAGAATGGGCGGAGAGAACTTAGTGTTCTCGAAGCATTACGTGCTTTGCTTTGATGTTTGGGATCGGGATTTGATCCCCCAAGTGGAAATGGCACCCATAAGCGTCGCGCTTACAGTTACACCCTTGTTTCACTGCGCTACGACGGCTTTAGTGTCTATTATGTAATATATAATTAAGTATTTTTATGTAAACTAAAGGTTCTGTGTAAAATAATCTTACAATAGTTTACAGTTTCAATATTTTTTTAATAATAATAACTTGTAAAAGTCTTTTATTATTGCTTGACATAATACTCCAAAATATATATATATCAAAAAAGATTATTAGTTATTTTTATCAATAACCTCGTGGACCCTTCTCAAAGAGGCTTAGCCAATATACCTTATTATATGCAAATTTTGCATCAAAATATATATTGACCACAATAATAACCTCTACTACTATTGAAGGCAGTCTACGTCTACATGTAATATAAGACATCCATACGTCAAGTGATAATACATTTTTTTTAATTTATTTGTATCTATTGTATTTGAGACCAGTAGTGGCGCAGTGGCACAAAGTGTGACTGGTTGTGGGTTTGATCTCCACTCGAGGAGATGAAGTATGTACTTAAATTTGTATTTCCATTTCCTTCGCTCTGGTATCGAGGTTAAGCGCGGCGTTGGGTTCTGCCACTCAACACGCAATGCCTCCAGAATTCCGCAGAGAGTGGGGAACGGAGTGTCTTAAGGTTCCCTCTGCCTACTCTGCTGTGTGCGGGATACAGCGTAAAGGTAATTTAATTTTTTTTTATAATATACATGCGTCATTTGAGCACAAAAACAAAATTTAATGTTGTAAAGAATTCAAATTCCAAATAAATTGTGACAAATATTCGAATACATCCATCCATTTAGGTATACAATCAACACACAGGGGACAGTAAAGAATATGTTTTCCACCCGAGTATTTACATCTCAATGGTTGTTGGCCATTATTAAAGGTAAAGCGGAAACACGTGCGAAGTCTCACAGTAAAAATACATGAAGAAAGTCTGTATCGAGCCTCGCTATTATACAGTGCCTACTCTGGTAATGACTATCTTGCAGCATAGTAGTATTTTATTTTTGTTTTTTTTTTACATATCTTTCACATCTGGTAATGCAAGACTAGGCTAGGTTTAGAATATTTGTTAAAATACTATGATTGTACTTACTCTATACACATTTTATTTTATTTTAAATATTATTTACGGCGTTGGAAAACGCTTAGGTTATAAATATAAATATTCACTCGACTGTGTGTGTTTTTTTTTCATAAAGTTTTCTAACTTTATGAAAAAAAGCCCATGTTGTAACGGCAAAGATGATGTTGTAAATATTAATAATAAATATAAATAAAAAGTACGATGACAATATTAATAAAACATATTACTATTTTTATCGTCCGTCCGCGGAAAGTGGGAAACTTTCAGCCGATTTTCGGGTTCCGTACCTCGAGAGGAAAAAACTAAACCCTTATAGAATCACTTTATTATCTGTTAGGTATCAAGCTGAAATCGAATATCTTTAATGAATTTAAGATTTACTGTCCCTTGGAGTCATAAAAAATCTAAATTCTAGTCCAACGCAATCAAAAGATACAGCCGTTCATGCCGTAAATTTCCGCAAATAACGCAACGTCTTATAGCACAAATAAAGGAGAATTTTCGAAAAGTGAAAATTTATAGGTATTACAAAGAAAAAATTAATTACAAACTTATATTTGTAATTTATTTCATACAAAATGAGTGCATACGACCGCAAGCTTAAGTTTGTCAATTTTATTAATTGTACCGTCCTTTGACATCCTGAAATTTGTGCGGAACTCTCTCGAATGCGAGTCTACTCGTATTTGACAAACAAACAAAAAACAACCAATTTGTCTATTGATTACAAGCATAAGTTTTTCGGTTCAGTCATTGAGTTTAAAGCTACGAAAAAAATAAATTTTAATGTACCTGACACTCAGAATCACCCACGTAGCAACAGTCCCCTGACACCGATGTCGGTGCCCAGAGATGTTCACCGCTTACAGCAGCATCGCTCCAGTCAGGTGTGGAGCGCAGCACCCGCGCGCCGCCGCCAGCGCTTTCACTTGTGCGTCTGAGGAAAAAAAAATTAACTTAATAAATATTAAATACAAATGAGGCCAGTCGTGGCGCAGCGGCACGAGCTGTGACTGTAAAACCGACTGGTTGTGGGTTCGATCTCCACTCGAGGAGATGAAATATTTACTTAAATTTATATTTCCATTTCTTCGCTCTGGTGTCGAGGTTAAGCGCGGCGTTAAGTTCTGCCACTCAACACGCAATGCCTCCAGAATTCGGCAGAAAGTGGGGAAAGGAGTGTCTTAACACTAAGTTCCCTCTGCCTACCCTGCTGTGTGCGGGATACAGCGTGATTATTAAATACAAATGTAATCTATTTGATTTGTGGAAAATAGATACCATATTTTTTTATTTCCGTTCGATTAGTTGAATAATTATTGATCTTCGTTAATATTAATATATTTTTAATATTGAGTATATCTAGAGATTAAATAACATATTTGTAAACATTTACATAATCAATAAGTTTAAAGAAGAACTCTGTGGAGCGAAGCAGTGATAAAGGTGTTTTGACATGTCACTGACATATTCTTGCAGTCATTTTAAAAATGTTAACTTTTCACTTATATAATTCAGTCGAATATATAATAATAATTACACTCTGTGAACATGCAAAGATTTTCGTATCAACTAACGAAATTAAGAAAAATCTAAGCCAATACTTTTATAAGCACATTTAGTATTTAAAAAAAATTTCATCATCAACTTTGTTTACTTAAAATTGTCAATTACTATCACAGATTAACAATTACTTCAGTAATATTAAATCTTTTTTTTTTTAATTTATATCACAATATTTTATCTTTCGCAAAATAGAAATAGTTAATTTACTTATGGCCTAAGTGCTAAACCAAACCAGACCTTCGTTGTGTTATAACACCTGAAAGTTTCTCTGCGCATAAATCCAACATCGGTAAGTACCTATTATCAGGGAAAATGAGTTTATATGGTGGTTACTAGTATCTAATTTTCATTGAATTAAAAAGCTCAATTTATTTATATTTTCCTGGGTATATAATACATGAGATTGGTTTTTAACTTTCTGCCCGAAATCCCTAAATCCTAACAACCAATAATCGCCTACGTTTGTAGTAAAAAATAATCGCCTACGTTTGTAGGCGATTATTAGCTTAACCACCGGTTTTCTTCATATTAGTTAATTCAAAATCAAAATTAAATTAAATCAGCTTCACGCTGTATCCTGCACACACAAGGATAGGCAGAGGGAACCGGGAAATCGTAATCGTAAGGGTTAACACCCTTACGATTACGGTTTCCCGGTTCAGACACTCTGTTACCCACTTTCCGCCAAATTCTGGAGGCATTATGTGCTGAGCGGTAAAACTCAACGCTGCGCTTTTTTTTATCTGTGCAATAAAGAATATATGTTTTTTTACGTAGATGTGGCAATGCAATCAGCTAAAATATTGTACCTAAATTTAACCATTCATCGTCTTTGAACTGTTATTAATTCTCTGGTGTCCAAAAGTTTCATGTACCTATAAAGTTAGTAGTAACAACAGCCTTCTACTAGGGCTTAGGTTTACGTCAGCTATTTACATGTTAATATTCTAATTTTGCAGCAGACAGGTTTAGTTCAAAAGTTTATATTACTTTCCATAATGTTATTTAAATGATTAATTATTACAACGCATATATTATAAAAAAAAATAATATGAAGATATATTTTCTAATAGTGGTCCCGAGCCGAATATTAGAGGCATTAAAAAAATATTCCGGTTGTCATAGGTTTATATTGTACTTGAGAAAGAATATATGTTGGACATTATTAGGCCAGATTTATTTAATTAAATTGAGTCTTGTTGAATGAAGCCACAAAGCACGCAGTCTCCCTAGAGAAGGCAAAACGTTGAGAGAGAGAGAAGTGATCGGAATGTGTAAAATTTGTGAAGGAATAGGAGATACAAATACGCTGTATTCCTCACACAGCAGGGTAGGCAGAGGGAATCTAGAATTAAGACACTCCGTTCCCGATTTTCAGCATAATTCTAGAGGCATTGGGTATCGAGTGGCGGAACTCAATGCCGCGCTCGCGAAGAAATGAAAATATAAATTTAAGTAAATATATCATTTCCTCGAGTGGGGATCGAACCCACAACCAGTCGCGATTACAGTCACACTTAGTGCCCCTGCGCCACTGGCCTCATGAATTAAAAAAAAGTAAAATTTAAATTTTGCGCTAAAATACAATATAATAATCTGTAAAAATATAAACATTTTTTTTATATACATATTGCTGGCTATGTTAGCCCTTGTCGTAAGCATCTGCGACATGACTAGCCTTTTATTATTTTTCTCACAAAAAAAGCAAAATTTCCTCGCATGCCTTTATTCACCCTAAGGTGATCTCGTTTAATATATTTTGAGTCGTGTGGGCTTAAGAATAGGAATGATATTTCAATGGATATTTTTTGAAGAAGACTTTTTAAAAGCCTGGTAAGAATATTCGGTGACTTTATTTGCTCAGCAGCATTCGATGCTCAATTTGTCGTATTGAATGTTGTTTTAGATGTCAGTTCCTTTGACAAATAATTTGTCAATACAGAAATGAAATAAAATATTAATAAAAAAATATTTATTTAGATCAAGCTTTTATTCAGAAGGTTGTACTAAAATGAAAATACTAATTAAAAAAGCTAAGTAGCAAGAAATTAAAAAAATTAAATAAAATGATAATGAAATTTCTTCAGTTTTAAGGCTGTTTTTTATATGCGCTACAAGCTCTTGCAATTATTATTTTCACTTCAGTAGCTTTCAACTGACCTTTTAGATAAAAACTTGATTAAAAAGGTTTTTTATCAGCTTATCAGCTTCACGCTTTATCCCGCACACTGCAGAGTAGGCTTTTAAAGGTTTTTAATTATATTTTTTTTTTACTATTATTTTTTTCTTAATCTTCATCTTCAGTTATCATCATTAACTATTTATATCTAATGATGCAATATGAATAGAAATGTGACGATTAAGAAAAAACTAATAGTAAAAAAAATAAAATAATAGAAAAACCTTTTTAAAAACACCCTGCAATAATTTGCAAAGTGATTTTTGGTCAAATTTTAATTTAAAGTAGTACAAAATTAATCAAACGAGCACTAATACGACTTGTCTATCGTCCTTAGTTCAGAGTACCTTTAGCCAAAATTTTACAAATTTCAGCTCCAGCGAACACTGGGAAGTGGATCAAATTTTTCTTATGAAATTTAATATAAATTATCACACTAACACGCTGTATCCCGGACACAGCAGGGTAGGCAGAGGGGACTTAGTGTTAGTCCGTTCCCCACTTTCTGCCGGATTCCGGAGGCATTCGTGTTGAGTGGCAGAACTCAGCGCCGCGCTTTGCCTCGACACCAGAGCGAAGAAATGGAAATATAAATTTAAGTAAATATTTCACTTCCTCGAGTAGGGATCGAACCCACAATCCGTCGGTTTTACAATCACAGTTTGTGCCCCTGCACCACGACTCACGTGACACTAACATGGCACGTTAAATAAAACACTCATCTAATATATTTTATTACAAGCTTGTAATAAAATATATTAGATGTATTCTAATATATTTTATTACAAACTTATAATAAAATATATTAGATGAGTTCTACAAATTTGAAACTATTTTTTTAATGAAGCACTTAACTTCAATTAAATTTAATCTGATTAAAGTAATGATAATGCATTATAGATATTGTAACATGTAATTTTCTTCTCGGTTTTATTTCCTCATTTTATCAAACTCTGGGTCACACGTTCAATAAATTTTAATACAGTTGTGAACTTTGAGATTTGATTTATTTAATACGAGTATAATAAACACATCAGAAGTACTTATATACACTTAATGATGTTTTATAAGATTTTTATTTAATAATAAGGTAAAATTCTAAAAAATATTTGTTGAGACAGATAAAAAACCGAAACTTAACTTACTTCATAAGAAAATAAAACAGAAAATATTTAAGTTATTCAAAAGTTGTAAACCAAATATATTTTTTATAATATATTACAAAAATCAAATCATCAGAATTGAGAAATGACAATATATATATATATATATATGTATATATATATATATATATATATATATATATATATATATATATAACATGAACAGTGAGAGAATCCACAACCGTAGCGATATCCTCATTCATACACAATATTGAAAAAATATCACAAAAATGCTAATTTAAAGGAGTAAAGTTAATAACTATTGTTAATGGTATTTATAGATCTCAAAATAATTGGATAGTTTTAAATAAATATTTTATATCTAATAACATGATGTCGAACTAAACGAATGATCAAAGGGAAACAAGTTAACCAAGCATAGGTTTCTTATTATATTACTATAATAGGATTATATCATACCACTATATATGTGCGCTTAATATGCTCAATACACAATTCAAGAGCATAATATTTACTATAATAAAGCGAGTTACAGTTCCAGAGGCCGGTCGTGCCGCAGCGGCACAAAGTGTGACTGTAAAACCGACTGGTTGTGGGTTCGATCACCACTCGAGGAGATGAAATATTTACTTAAATGTATATTTCCATTTCTTCGCTCTGGTGTCGAGGCAAAGCGCGGCGTTGAGTTCTGCCTCTTAACACGCAATGCCTCCAAAATTTGGCAGAAAGTGGGGAGCGGAGTGTCTTAACACTAGGTTCCCTCTGTTTACCCTGCTGTGGGCGGGATACAGCGTGAAGCTAATTAATTTAGTTTTTTTTTTCAGCTTCACTGTTTCTGGCACGTAGTAGGGGAGTGTTAAGCCACTCCGCTTCCGGCTTTTCCACAGATCTCTGGAGGCATTGCCGACCTCAAATTTGAAATATTTAATTTAAGTAAATATTCAATAGGTAAATAATTATAAATTACTAATCGATCGAAGGTTTCTTATTGTTTTATTCACTTTGACCTTAAAGACAGTAATTGCTACCTACGTAATAATAAAAAACGATTGTATGGCAATAATGGCATCGAGGCTGATGGATAAAGCGAAGTGTTCATGATTCAACTCATAACTTAGTCTGTTTCTTGGCTTGTCATCTACAGAAGTTCACTATCGCAGTTCACCACAGTGCTCCAGATAGCTTTGTTTAAACTTAAATTACGTTTACATTTTGTATATTATATATATTACTATGTTGAATTTGTGATGTATCACAATATATGATGTAAAAGATAGTTTAGTTTAGTATAACAGTCGTTGGAAGAAAGCTTACTACCGTTCCATTGACGGATTATAAAACAAAATTGCAATTTTCAGTGATAAAAGGTTGAAATGTAAATTCATTTAAAGTACAATACAGCAGTATTTGTTTAATTTGTGTTAAATTTATATAAATATATTAAAAACACACATCGAACTAGTAATACAAATAACATTTTCTTTATATTAAAATTTTATAAATTTACTGTAAAATAGTTACATGCTAGTATATTTACAAGGATGTTAGTCTTCGTAAATGATAAGTATTTTCAATTTTTTAAGTTATTTAACTAAAGCTTATCAATATCAACATAATTATATATATATATATATATATATATATATATATATATATATATATATATATATATATATATATATATATATATATATATTTTTTTTTTTTATATTCGAGCTTAGAAACAATATGTTGCTTAGCTAATAAATTTAAGCCGAAATAGATATCTAAATTAATTTTCCATCAAAAGAGCTTAAATTTATATTAATTTATTTAATATTTGTGTGTATTCCGTCTTAGAATGAGATGAAGCGTAACCGGTTTTAGCACGCAGCGTGATCAGCTGGTATGATACCAAGTAAAACAAAGCTAGCAAGGACAAAAGAAGGTGGTATGCAACAAGTACTGTTTATATGTATATCAAAATATTCCTTTAAAGAACCAACGTGTTGTATTATTAAATATTGCGCAAATTTTATGCAAAAATGTTTTGAGGCCAGTCGTGGCGCAGGGGCACAAATTGCGACTGTAAAATCTGCTGGTTATGGGTTCGATCCGCACTCGACGAGATGAAATATTTATCTGAATGTATATTTTCATTTCTTCGCTCTAGTGTCAAAGGCAAAGCGTGGCGTTGAGTTCTGCCACTTAACACGCAATGTCTTTAGAACTTGGCGGAAAGTGGGGAACGGAGTGTCTTAAGACTCGGTTCATTCTGCCTACCCTGCGGGATACGCGAGGATAAGCGTGAAGCTGATTTTAAAAATGCCATATTAATATTATAAATGTGAATATTATTTTGTTTGTTACGGTTTCACGTCAAAACTACTCAACTGATTATTATGAAACTTTTACGTAGAATACCTTTTCTATAAAAATGTGTATTTTATAAATATTTTCTGTATTATAAAAATAAATTTAAGTGAGTGAAATCGGGTTTGAATCTCTAGTATTACATAAATGTATTTTTGCAGATATACATATGTATATTCATCAATCAACACGCAATGCCTCCAGATTTCGGCGGAAAGTGGGGAACTGGAGTGGACTGTCTTAACTCCAGGTTCCCTCGGTCTACCCTGCTGTGCGGGATACCGCGTGAAGCTGATTTTAGATTTTTATATAATGTATTAAGTTTTAAGTTAATACATATTTTTACTAATCAAATTATAAGAAGAAGTAAGAATAACGATCGAACAGAAATTGAAGAAGTTTTGTTATAATTTTCATGTTATTATTTTCAGTTCACAACTGAAAATCACAACAGACCTTTATATTTTTATTCTATTATTTATTTCTTTCTAATGTTATTAAGTATTTATATGAACTTAAATAAAACAGCTTACTTTAATATTTATAACGATGACGAATAATAAATACATACTTCTTAAGAAAAAGCAAAGACGTATAATATCTAATGAATACTTATTTATATAAATATGACTAATATGTACGTAATATATGTGTCTGTGGTGGAAGGGGACGGAAAAAAGCAATAAAAAATAAAGAAATATATTTATTAATTAGCATTAATAACAACCCTTTGCTTACTTATTCAACTATCATTTTACATAGAAATTATCGAAATAACTAATCAAATTATATATTTGATTTTAATGTTATGAAACCTTAAACAATCAATATTTCCACAGATGTATATATGTGCCAAGCAAACATACGAATGACTAATAATCTAATACTTCGAAAACTTAAAATAAGTATTAATTACTTGCATAATGTGTCCTCCAGTCTAAAATTCTTAGTCATCCTACTATTACAGAAGTCGGTTAAAAATAAAAAAATTAAAAAATTTTGGGGTGAGAGGATGTTTGTTTGTACACATACACAACAACACATGTTGTGTATGTGTGTATGTTTGTATAAAAAAATAGGTAACAATAGGCCCATCTTAGTAGGAGTAGCAAATCTCATATATACTTACTTAAATAAATACGACTTGTATAATGTATGTAATACATAATATTTATATTTACATATAACAATTGCTCTTTATTAAAGCTAATGATATTATTATACCGTAAAAGGCTTTTTGTTTATTATTTTTATAAATTCATTAACTGATTGATTTTTTTTACAAATGTATATATATATATAATAATGTCAATTTACGTCTTTTTAATATAAATACCGGATAACGTCAATTTACGTCTTTTTATATATTCAAAATCAATATCTTGGTTGGTAAATAATTTAGAGATAAAAACAGAAAAATTAATAATACATCGGAATTGAAAGTCATTTTTTAATCACACCTACAAAATTAGGAATTATAAACATATATTGATGTCAAATAAAAAAACGAGACGAACGAGAACGAGATTTCTGCACTATTTTTTTTTACTTGTAATTGTATAAGTTCTCACTTTTTGCCAAATGTTATAATTCTAGATTAAAGGTAGAATTACATTTAAATTTTTTTGACTTAAAAATTTAACATTTTGTCCCCCTGCCTGGTTACAGCTACCTGGAGATCCTACGGTATTTTAAAAGGCGCAACAAACGTAAGATTATCTATATATATATAAAAGGACATGTACTGATTGACTGAGGTAAGAAGACGCACGCACAGCTGTAACCGATGATGGTAGAAACGTGATATTTAGAAGTCACCCCTAAGGGTGCAAATACGGGGCGACGCTGCGCGTGCCCACTAGTTAAATATAAAATCATAAAGCAGATTCACGCTGTATCCCGCATACAGCAGGGTTAACTTAAATATAAAAAATATAACAAAATTGACGCCAACAAGTTAAACATTCAACAACGTCGTATAGCGTTTGCATAAAGTTTACGCTGAACATCTGGCTTAACGTTTCATAGTAATTCCTCTGTAAACGAGACGACTCTCTTCCAGTACTATGGATTTTTGAGTTCAAATGTTCTTTCTTTTTTTTTATTTTCACAATACCTGATTACTTAATATATTTTTTTTGTAAGATATAACGATGATGATGAGGAACTTAAAATAAATACGTACTTTTTACCACAAAAAATATTTGTGTTTAATTAATGTGATTATCATTTAGTATCATATAGTTGTCTCTATGTGGCGTTACAGAGTCCAAACGGGTTGACAAACTATGTCAAGTGGGGTATCGCTGAATGGGTATTCAATTTATAGATTTTGTGGTTCCTTTTAAATTTTCATTTAAAAGGAACCACAAAATCCATACATTGGTACCAGCTTAGGGTTTATAACAATTTAAATTTATATAAACAAATATTTACATTAGTTTCAAAACTATTAGTACTTTAGTATTTCCTTATTCTCTTCTTATTATGCGGAGTTAGCAGCTGTGATAGACGTGTAGGGTTGTAATATGACCGCAGACAGCGAAAGCAAAGGTGGGTTTCAAATTCCTATTATTATATTACCTCCCTTAATGAAATAACAAGATTACGTGTATATACAAACTACATATAAAATTTATATATATAAAATATATCTTTCCAATCTATCCAGATTCAAGACCTAGGGAACCTAGTGTTAACACACTTTTTGCCGAAATCTGGAGGCATTGCGTGTTGAGTGGCAGAACTCAACGCCTCGCTTAGCCTCGACACCAGACCGAAGAAATGGAAATATATCGAGTTTTCAGGTATATGCATTTATTTATTATGAAAAAACTATTAATATAAGTTTGTAATCATTTTATTCTTTGAAGTATCTCTGCATTTTCACTTTTTGGTTTTATTTCCTTTATTTGTATTGTAATTTCTTCCTTCGTGTCAATTTTCATAAATGTAAGTCCACGAAAAATACCCTATAGATTTTGATTACGCTCGTATACGACACAAATACTCGGTATCTTTTGATTGCATTGACTTCGAAGCTTGACTTTTTCTGTACTTCAAAGGATCATAAACTTGAATATTTGATATTAATTTTAGATTGATAACTCTACGCGATTGCGAGATAAATGGTCTCGACAGACAGACAGACAGACGGACAACAAAGTGATCCTATTAGGGTTCCGTTTCATCTTTTGGGACCGTTTTTTGTACGGAACCCAATAAAACTACTTGACACCCAAATTCAAGACATTTCGTCAATATTAAACGGCGGATCTCAATGTTATCCTCCAATCTTACCTGATCAGAGAAATGAAAATTATACATTCACATATGAGTAATATTATCGACGTCATCAAGTGGATAAATACGATAATAATAAAAATAAAATAAATTAGCTTCACGCTGTATCCCGCACACAGCAGGGTAGGCAGAGGGAACCTAGTGTTAAGACACTCCGTTCCCCACTTTCTGCCGGATTCTGGAGGCATTGCGTGTTGAGTGGCAGAATTC
>DWQW01005778.1:0-17267 GCA_018249695.1 Heliconius erato demophoon
TTTGGGAAAATGATTGAGAAGATCTTCCCAATCTTTAAGATATAGAGTAAGTATTTGTGATTTCATAACTGTTTTATAAGAATGTTTGAATGGAAGGTCTTGGACTAGACCTTGCAACTGAAAATTTAAAAAAAAGATCATTTATATTCATATTTTATTGTTTTCATAATAAGAGATCAATATTAAAATCTATACTTATATACATATTTCTGTATATCTGTGCATATATTATGTGTTCCATTCATATATTAAACAGTTTTTATACTAAAATTACAATATTTAATTACCTCTCCAAAGAATTCACCAGGATAATAAGATCGAGTCGTGATAGATTTTTCACAACTTTCTTTTACCCGCCCGACGTGCACTATATACATAGAGCCAGTGATTTCATTTTCTTTTACAACGAACATGTCTGCAACATCAGTAAGTACGAATAGTTTTTTTTTCGTTCATTGTAGGTTCGATTCCCATTCGAGGAAATTTTATATTTATTTATATTATTTCATATTTTAATTTCCTCGCTTTGGTAACAAGGAACAAGGTGGAATTGAGTTCCGCCACTCAACATTCAATGCCTCCAAAATTCGGCGGAAATTGTAGAACAGAAGTATCCTAATGGGAACGGAGTGTCATAACACTAGGTTCCCAGGTACTGTCTGCAGACTTAGTAACTGCGTCTTAGTGACTGCGCTGGATACAGTGTGAAGATAAAAAAAATAATTATTGGTTGTTGGCTTTAGTTCCTTAATAACTTACGTTAACTTATTTTCCTTTTTAACTCGCCTTAATTTAATTCATACGTCACACATTTGGGCCTCCTTTTTGAGTTGGCTTGACTTGATTAAGTGAGTGGAAAATGAAGATATTTATATAAACCAAAATAACTAATTAATATTATAAGCGAACTCGTGTAAATAGTTTAGAAACATATAGACGATATTTGTTTTTATCGTGTTCTTTTTAAATACGTAATCGCTTCCGATTTCTAAGAATATATAGTAATATTTCTATCTTTTTTTATATTACGTTCTCTTTGCACGCGTAATAAAAATTGAGAGAACATTTACATTTTTAATTTTTGTCTAATAATAAATATAGAGCCCATACAAACAAAAATGTGCATACAAGTTATAAATCCTTTTAAATGTATTTATAAGAATGACAAAACTAGATTTCAGTTGAAAAATATAATATTTAAATCGTTATAAAAACACTTATCAGTATTTACAAACGTTATATGTACTTTTGACGTGGTTGTGAATTCGATTCCAGCTCGATGGTTTGTTTTTTTATTTAAAATGATTATATTTTTTTGTGTTACGAAACAGTGTGGAGTTGGATATCACTATTCAGTACGATATGTTTAATTATTTGGCGTAAAATAAATAACTGGGTGTCTGTGAGACACTTATAGAGCTAAGCGTATAATACTATGACAAAATCAAAATACAAAGTAGGTAAATGACAATATTGTGACTCTTTACCTTTGTCGTATGTGTGTAACTGTAGGTAAACCACCAACTGCCGTAGAAACGCAGGCTCGCAACATTTAAACAACTGGTGCTGAAAACAAAGAAATACAATCAAAATATCCATAAAATAATAAAAATTAAATATATATATTTTTTTCCGTATCGTATACATATAGTTTATATTGGAACGTAGGAGGATAAGAACTCGCAACCCTTGCAATCCAAGAAAGCGGCGTTTCTGTAATTTTATAATATTTTATTAAAATTCGTTTGGTTCATTAAAAATGTTGTGCAAGTTATTCTTGTTTGGTTTCTATACATTTACTTATTAGCTATTAGAAGTAACCTCTATCACTTTATATCTCTAAACATGAAAAAAATCTAAAGAAATTCTAAGCTAAGCAACAACGCTACATACTAGAGGTCACTGTTTCCTCTGTTAAATAAGTTATAATTGTTTTCTTCTTATTATTTTCAAAGCACGTGTGTATGTAGGTTAACAGGATGTAATAAATACTGTGCCAAATTTCTAATGTCTACGTTGCATAATTTCTTAGAAATCACTCTATTCTGGATGAAATATATACGTACATATTTGTAGAGGAAAATCTTCATATATGTCTTTTTAATGAAAGTTTTTTTTTTCACATATTTTCTTCATTTTGTGAGTTTAAAAGTACACCTATTTATCTATTCTGACCTGTAGCCTGCTTTATGCTTTTTCCCTAGGGCAGGCAAAAGGAACCTAATATTAAGACACCGTGTCCCCCACATTCCGCCCAATTTTCGAGATAATGTGTGTAGAATCCCGGAACTGAACGCTGCATTTGGTCTATGGGAGCGGGAAAATTTAAATATTTCAACATTATCATGCCGCGAAAGCACGAAGGACAAACAATAAGTTAACATAATTTCAATAATCACTCACATCAGCAAGATGCCTTAAGTACGCGGCCGCCATGATATTTATCTTGAGACAGTTGGGGGCGGTCTTCAAGAAGTACGGCACCTGGAGCCCGCGCGTCTCCCTCCACAGATGTACGGAATATTGGTTCACTAGCTTACATAGAACTTGCGATACACGATTGTTTTTTAAGTATTCCTATGGAAAAGGGATTTTTATTATTAGGTTAGATTATATAGATTATTCGGTTTTTATTACGTGGGTTTATCTTTTGTGTAGTTATGTATGTAGTTTAGCTGGACTGTTATGGTTTTTTTTATGGAAAAGACTAGGCAAACGAGCGTTCGGGTCACCTGATGGTAAGTGATTACCGCCGTTCACGACCCCGTGCAACACCAGAGGAGCTACAGGTGCGTACAGATCTGGTCGAGTCTGCCCATGCGTGTTGCCATTGCTGGCGACTTGACTCTACCACACGTACTTGAGTCGCCTCTTACGACACCACCAGTACCAGGATGATCCTATTCTAAGCCGGGATCACACGGCACAAAATGGTTGTTCATGACATGTTCCAGTTCTTTAAATATTGATTTTTTTATTAAAACTATAACTTCATACTAAAATTATAAATAGAGGCCGGTCATGGCGCTGGGTCACAAAGTGCTACTGTAAGCGCGACAGGTTGTGGGTTCGATTCCCACACTCCCCACTGGTGTCGAGGCAAAGCAGAGTTCTGCGACTCAACACGTAATGTCTGTTTCGACGAAAGATACAATGCAAAAATAGAGCCAATTTTATGTCTTATAAGAATCCAAATAATTAATAATTTAGTCAGTTTAAGCTTGAAATTAATACTTTTATGTTAATACATTTTAAGTGAATAAATGATCACAGCTCTTATTACTATTTGAGCAAAATACTGTAACCAGAAAGCTACTATTTCTAACATAACATATAATAATAATAATTAATTAACATATAATCATCAACCATAAACAACACGTCTTGACAACAAATCACCATATATATCATTTCTGTGAATAATTCACCGTCATTAGTCTGTCACTGATATAATTGATGCATTTAAATGCTCTTTTAGTTTTTTTACAAGTGATACGTGATATTATCATTTTGGCAAAATAATTACTACTGAGCCCAGTCGTGGCGCAGAGGCACAAAGTGTGACTGCAAAATCGATTGGTTGTGGGTTTGATCCCCACTCGAGTATATGAAATATTTATTTAAAATTATATTTCCATTTCTTCGCTCTGGTGTCGGGGCAGAGCGCGGTGTTAAGTTCCGCCACTCAACACACAATGCCTCCTGAATTCCGCGGAAAGTGTCTTAACACTAGGTTCTCTCTGCCTACTCTGCTATATGCGGAATACAGCGTGAAGTTGATTTATTTATTAACTTAGTAATTAAAGACTGAGGTCAATCGTGGCTCAGGGTCACAAGCAAGCAACCGTGACCGCAGCCGGCCGTGATTCGATTCTTAATCGAGGAAATGAAATATTTAATATTTTAATTTTGTCGCAGGGCAAAGTCGGCAACACGCGATTCCTCAAGAATTTGGTGGGTAACGCTAATAAGGAACGAAAAGTACATTATATGATAAAAAAGTATCTAAAATACAATGTTTAAGTGACTTTGTAATTTGTATATATTTTAGTAGAATAAGTTTTGATATATTAACACATCTAATTGATTGATTGTAGGTATTTGTATCGCAGTGCCAACGCTTTACTTTTTGACTGACATTTTATGTTTGGTAATTAGCAAGCCAAGTGTGCTTGTGAACGTATTATTTATTCTTGATGATAATATAAATAAAGTTTTCGTAATAAAATACCAATAAATGACTCCTATAATTTATTATTTTACTTTATATATGTATATGTAGCACTCGTAGAATGAATGTGATACTTACATCTACTTTTGATTTTGCTAACAATTGATAGCAAATTATCTATTTAATAGTCTATGGTGATCTTGTGTGTATCGTGTACTACGCTTGTCGCTATATTCCGCATATAGCAAGGTAGGCAAAGGCAACCTAGTGTTAAGTCACTCCACCTCACGCCCCGCCCAATTCGCGACATTGCTTGTTAAATGGCGGAACTTAACGCTACCACAGCGGGGAAATGAAAATAATCCAATCCCCACGAGTGGAACACAAACCGACAACCACACCTGTAAAAGTCAGAATCTGAACCTTGCGCCACGACGGCCTCTACCAACATACATCAACATTAATCAACTGAATATGATTCCCATATAATCTACAATTTAGTTATAATTGATCTTTGATCTCTTGCAAGCGTGCATTGAATGGCGGATCTAGTTGGCATCGCTCCCGAGTCCGGACCGTGGAGCACCTGACATGATTTTACTTTCAATTGTATCAACATCAGGTGACAGGGCGCTAATGGGCCAGAAAGAGATGCTAACGAGGCATACTGTGCTATTATACGAGATGAATTGTGGTGACGTGGAGTTTTTAGTTTTATTATGTTTCGTATTGATTTCAGCAAAGATGGCTAGTCGTGCCGCAGGGGCACAAAATGTGACTGTAAAATCGACTGGTTGTGGGTTCAATCCCTATTCGAGGAAGTGAAATATTTATTTACATTTATATTTTAATTTCTTCGCTCTGGTGTCGAGGCAAAAGCGCGGCGTTGAGTTCCGCCACTCAACACGCAATGCCTCCAGAACTCGGCGGAAAGTGGGGAACGGAGTGTCTTTATACTAGTCATCTTTTTTTTGGTTCTAGTATCTTGCCATTTACACTGATCTTGCATTCTATTCTTTCTCTTTCAAATAATTTTGCTAGATTTAATATTTTGCTCTACAAATAAAGTAATCTAATTAGTATATAATAGGTAATAAGCATAATTATAAACAAAACATTTACCTGTAACTCAAGATAGTTGGAGTAGAAGTAAAAGTTCCTGTAAGATTGATACTGTATTATATTGGAGAGTTCCCCCACGTACACCATGTACATCATTGTGGATATCATTTGAAGTAGCGATACGAATATTACCTGTATTACAAAGTTATTTTTAGCTTTAAGCTGTTTTCCGTACATAGCAAGGCAGAGAGGTGGTAGAGGGAAGCTATTGTTAAAACACTTCCTTCCCTGTGAAGATACTCCCGTTCCCTATTATACGCCGATTTTTTTAAGGCATTGCACGCTTATTGTCTCAATTCAACATGGCGCTTTAAAATTCTAAATAGAAATATAAACCCCCCTCCCCTCCCCCCAACCGTCGTAGCAGTCATACACTTGTCCCTGAAAGACGTCGGTCTCAATATAAAATGAATACTATATACATAAACAACATTTTGTGCAAAAAGTTACATTAAATGTTAAGTCTCACTACTTTATTAAGTAAAGTAGACTTGGACGGCTGCCGAGAGTTACCGGTTCATATCTCGTTGTTATAGGGCGAGGAAAAGTGTCTGGGACTTGCGGCACAAGTGCAAGCTTGACAGCGAGACTGTTGATGATGAACACTAAAGTGTCAAGTAATAAATCGAAATGTAAAACAACTTTTATAGAGTTACCTCAGATTGTTTCTTAGGTAAAATGTCACCAACACCGTTCGATGTGAACGTAGTCATTACAAAATACAACGAACAAATATAATAATTGTTGCACCAGGGCCTTCCGTCATCTGTTGTATACAACAATTTAGTTTTAATATCGCAAACGAAGTCTAGTTTAATGTATCGATTATATTAGTGAAATAAAATGCTTTATCTTAGTAGACCGTAGAAATAGAAATAATTTAAGTAAGCATTTCCCAGGTTTACAGGGCATTTAGCTACAACACAACATTCAATTCCTTTAATCATCAATCAATCAATTTATCTTTATCAATTTTATTTATTTTTTACTTTTGGTGTGTTGATTTTTGTTGTCACTTAAAAGGTAATCTATTGAAAGAATTAAGTTCATGCATTTATATGTAATTTTAAATTTACTGGCCCAAACTTCGTTGATAAATTAAAAGAATCCAAAATTAATAGCGGCGTTGAGTTCCGCCACTTAACACGCAATGCCTCCAGAAATTGGCGGAAAGTGGGGAACGGAGTGTCTTAACACTAGGTTCCCTCTATCTACTCTGCTGTGTGCGAGATACAGTGTGAAGCTGAAAAAAAATCTTCCTATACAAAAATTTCAAGAATCAATATTGAATTTGGAGTACAGCATCAGGACAGTAAATATGTTATATATCATTAAATTATTCTATCCATGTATGTATATTATACATATATAATAAGAATAAAATTAGGCTACCCACACAAAACATCAAAAAGCCTTTTAAAAGTTAACAACCTTTGTAAATCCAAGAGGATTGAGGCTCGTACTTCTCCTCTATGACAGCTAAGAAGTACCAGAAGCAAGTGCAGACGTGCACGGAGATAGTGAACCAGATGAGCACACTGCACGTCGTTATCAGAGTCAGATTGACGGAGATACGCTCGTGGTGGCGTTTAAGACACTTGTATATTGTAACCTGTAACAAAACACTAAATTCCCAATTTCAAAATCACTCCTTCATTTTTTAACATTTTACAGCTATTGTTCTTTGGAAAATGAAATCTATTCCTAATTTTTGTTTCACTTAATCGGGTGGGGTTTTGTAAATTTCTCTGAGTTGGACTCAAACTCATAGCTATGCCAACTATGCTAAGAGGACTGAAGTTCGCGTTATTTTCCCTACTATTATGGAGTACGAGATGCAAGCGCACACGTGCATGGATATGCGGAACTATGTGGTGCACTATAATGAAGTTCTAGGAATCGCAAGAATACGGTCGTGATGGCGTTTGAGACTCTTGTATATATGTATATAAAAGTTGTGTTAACTTTAAGAGATTAATACTATTTTACCTTTCGTTAAATCATTTCGTTCTCCACTCGTCTCTCTTCCAAAATCACTTCCAAACTCTTTCGAGTTTAGATGCTCACGTTTTGGAATTTATGGCACACATTTCTCACCAGATCAGAGAAAGACCTTAAATAACTAAATAAATATTCTCCTGAATCAAACCTTTAACCACCACATATAATTAAAAGCTAAATTAACTAAAAAGGACTGCAGCCTCCTGCCAGCCTACCCGAGACATATTTAGTAATTACGTGTATATAATATTTACTTACAAAATTTTCAATATTAGCAATTTATCAGTTTTTTTTATTCAGATTCATTTCCTCGTTCCAATATCGAGGCAAAACACGGCGTTGAGTTCTACCACTAAACGCAATGTCTTCATAATTTGGCAGAAAGTGGGAAAAAGAAGTATCTTAAAGGCAACGGACCGTCTTATTACTAGCTTCCCTAATTCCTTCTGCCTAAACTACTATGTACGTGAAACATTGTGAAGTTACAAAAAAAAGATCATAATTACTTACAATCCTGAAAAATCTATTAAGTCTCAGCAACGCAAACGTGGAGCCACGGTTTTTCTTGTCCAAGAGACAAAACAATTCAATTGGAATAAACGATATCAAATCGTACTTAAATTCGTGCTTGAAATAACTAAAATCAAAAATAATTAATTATTGATTTATATTTTCTTTATGTTCCTATTGCTTTAGAACAGGTTGGAAATGTTCAATACATCGCACCACACACAATAAACAAAACAAAAGTGTAATACTATCATCAGTTTGAGTGCGAACAGCTCAGAACTTACAAGCTGACACTACGCATAAGTCCAGATATTTGTACGAAATAGGTGTAAATATTACATACTTAACTATATACTTAACTATATACTATTAACGTTTATCTAACGTTTATTTTAGAATTTATGTTTAGCTTAAACATCTTTTATTTTCTAATTAAAAAGAATTCAATTAAAATTTGGTAAACACGAATTACATTTAAATATAATAAAACTGAGACCACTAATCGTACTTTGATTGAATGCTACTTAATTTTCCTTTATACCACAATCTCTAATTTTGTTCTAATTTTTTTAAATTTTTTATGACAAATCAACAATAAACTTGAAATAATGAAGCCAGTCGAGGTGCGGGGTCACAATGTGCGAGTGTAAACACGATATGTTGTGGATCCTATTTCCACTTGAGATAATGATATCCACTATAATAACTATTTATTATTTTCATTTCCTCGCTCCGGCTACGAAGAAAAAAGCGGCATTGAATTCGGACACTTTACGCGCAATGCCTCTAAACTTCGCCGAAAAGTAGGCAACGGGGGTGTCTTAATGGGAACCGGAGTGTCTTAACATTAGGTTCCCAGGTTGTCTTTGCCTACCATGCTATGTGCGGGATACAGCAAAATATTAAAAACAAAAAATATTAAACTTACTGATTACGTATATTAATAAAAGATTGCTTCACATCCTCATCATAAGTCTCAATCAATCTCGGTATAAAGTATTGTATGAGAAACTTCCAGAAAAAGCAAAAATCAAGTAAATACAGTCCCATTATCAAAATTGGCCTATTGTCTACGAATCCAGCGTTATATACGTCACCGTAAATAGAAAGGCAACAAACTATTATTAAATATATCCTAACTAATGATTGTTTTATTTGAAAATTTGTAGAGGAAACTTGGCCCCTTATATATATGATAGATTGTTCCCGGAGGCTGTAACTTATCAAGGGATTTATAGCGTTGATGTAGTACTGAAAAAAAAGAGGTTAGTTTTAATTACTTTCAAAGGAATAATTTATTTATCAATGACTTAGTAAATAATGTGTTTTCATTCAATAATAATACTTCTAGTGCAACAATTAATGTCACTATTAATAATGCATTCAGGTTTGCACTTTTTAAGTAAGAGTCTCTATTTAGTGCTCTACATGATATAATGTACTAGAATAAGTGAGACGTAATTACCTCTTAAGTACTTATGATTACATTATTAAGCCTTATTTAATGAAAATAAAGAATGCCATATTCTAAATAAATCATTTTATCACAAAAAAATATTATTTTTGTACGTAAAATCAAGCAATAAGTTAGCTTCACGCTGTATTTTTTTTTTTAATTAATTAATTCACGCTGTATCTCGCATATAGCAGAGTAGACAGAGGGAACCTAGTGTTAAAACACTCGTTCCACACATTCCGCCAAATTCTGGAGGCATTGCGTATTGAGTGGCGGAACAACGCCGCGCTTAGTCTCTACACCAGAGCTAAGAAATGAAAATATAAATGTAAATAAATATTTAATTTTCTCGAGGATTGAACCCACAACCAGTCGATTTTACAGTGAAACTTTATGCCCCTGCGCTACGACTGGCTCCTCAAAAATTTAAACACAAACCTCATTATTAGGTCGATACATAGTCAAAAGTTTGGCAACAGCTGGAAAATCACTTATAATGCTGAAGAAGGCTTGTGAGTTTATTTGTAACAGATGCACTTGACTTGACGACGTCATTGATATCGGACAGCGGATCGACGATGGCCCTTCTAAGTTGCCGAATATACTAAAAGAAAATATGAAAAATCTTCAAAATAGATATGGATTAGGCCAAATATTTTTATATTTTATTATTAATTAACCTAAAGCGAATAACGTAAAATATATTTAAGAAACATAAATAAATTAAATAATAATTACTAAATTAATCATTTTAGAGATCCTTGGGCTCCCCCAAGAGCCAAAGTCCAGCAGAGGGCGAGGAAAACGTCTCCTATTTATGAGGATGACGAAATTATATTATATTATTGTTGAACTTGTCTTGTAAGTAGACGCTACTTTTCACAAAACTTAAGATTTCTATGGGCGTAACCATCGAGGCCAGACACTTTTTATAATTCAATAATTTAATTGTATCCATTTCCTTCTTTATTGGAAATAGGAAAATAGTTACAATTAAATCATTAATATTATATATAATAATCTATATATGTAATCTCTGTAAGCCGTAAATAATAAAATAATCAATGAAAATAATTAACCTTCCTTTAGTAAGTGTAACTTTATCCTTTATTCTAGGGTCAGTTACTTCAATGCATCCTTGATCCACAAAGTATATATCGGAGATGACGTCATCAACATCAATCACTGTTGTGTTTTTTAAGAAATAAAAGCTACGCACCCCTCGTCCAATTATACGTAAAAGAGATATATCGCATTCGTCGAGAATTGGACACTATTTATAAGAAAGTTGAAATGTAATGTTCTATTATCAGCTAATAAGTTAACTAAGCCGCACATAACAAGGTTGGTAGAGATAACCTAGTGATAAAACACTCCGTTCTCCACTTCGATACCATCCTGGCCTACTGGGCGTCTAAATATAAACGTGATAATTGTTGTTACCACTTGGAAAAATTATTTATTGGCTGAGAACGGCTGGACCTTTACGGTATGCACCTTGGCGTATGATAGCCCTATGATTTTTAAGATAGTATAGAATAGTATAGCTCATAATGTAAACCTCAAAAATATTCAAAAAGAACCTAAAATATTTAAGAGAGTGTGGACGATCGTTATTTTTCGTACAAATTACCACGTATCTCAAAGGAGGCTGAAACGATTGCATACATTCTTCGGCCCAGAATGTAACGAGTTTGAATGTAAAGGGATTTAATATATTCAAGTACATCATTCCCTCCCTGAAAATTCTGTCAGTTTTAACCATCTGAGAGCTGAGTTATTAGAGATTTGGTAAAGGTGAGGTTAAGATTACAGCACAATCAACCTCTATAAAATAGGTGAGAAAAAAGCAGTCGTTGAAAATCAAGTTGTCAATGTGAAAACTGATTGACCTTCACATTTGTCATTTCAAATATCAATAATTTTAATCGATTCAAATAAGTTTCTTTTTGTTGCTAAATATTTTAGTTTCGTAGTACTGAAATCGATTATTTATATCAATTAACTATCTAAAATGTATGCGGGATAAGCTAATTTAATTACTTTAGTTTAATAGAATAGATTTGAGAATAATTAATTATAAAATTACTTTTATTATCTTTATTTTTTTATGTTTTAACATTAGGACTTATTTACCTTTGTAAATATCGGCCCATAAATATGCAAAATGGCGTCAGTTCTCAGAGTAATTTGATCACATAGTTTCAGTATGTTTCTGTAATCTATTCCACCTGTTTTGTCCCAACTAAACTTATAATATTCCATGACTTGCCTTAAAAAATATTTTTATATACTATTTTAAATAATGTCCACAAAATAAAATATGGAAATTAACTTAAAATTCAAATTTTATCATCTTTAAACAAAAGGAGCTTAGCATTAAGACACTCCAGTCTCCTTTTGCGTCCAATTTTCAAGTAACGTACTGAAAGGCAGTACTCAACGCCGCGCTTTCTCTTTACCAGCAGAGATAGAAAAATCAGCTTCACACTATCTTCAGAGGGAACATAGGCATAGGAAATAATAGCAAGTGCAAGAGGACAAGATACTCCGTTCCAAGCGCCGCCCAATTTTTAAGACAGGCGTGATAAGCGATGGAACTTAACACCGCGGCTTATCTTAACAGGGCGGGCTATGAAAGCAAACAAAAGAATATTGCACTAATTACACAAATTTTCCAATGCTTAACTATTTTTAATATTATAATTTTAATTACTAACTTTTGCAGCTGCACGTCAATATTTTCACGTTTCATAAAATTTGCTATGTCCTTCATATGTTCCTGGAAGGACGCTAAATCTTTGTTCACGTTGGCTCGTATGCTAATTATTCTCACCGAAAAGTATGCAGTTATCATGGCACCTAAAAATATCACATTTGTTTTTTCAATATTTACTGATTAATTTTGTTTATATATAGAGAATGTTTGTACATTAATGCCAGCCTGCCAGCGCAGGAGCACAAGCGTGTGACTGAAAACGCGACAGGTTGTGTGTTCGATGCCCACTCGACAAAATTAAATATTTAATTTTTGCATTTCCTCGCTCTGGTAAGTCAGGCAAAGGGCGGCTTTGAGATTAACCACTCAACACGTATTGCCTCCAGGACTTAAACACGCATTGTCTTAATGGGAACGTCCTCTTCGTTGCTGCTTGAAGCAGCGTGAAACTTTAAAAAAAATAGGTAAAATAAGAAACAAAGGAATTTATTACTAAGTTCTCTTCGCTTCCTAAAAAAAATGAAAGAATATAAATTCAAATAACTAACCAATAAGCATGCCGGCGATGAGCACCTGCATAATATTCAAATTAGTGGGTTTAAAGCTGCCGAAGCCAGTCGTGGTGGTTTCGTAAACCACCCAGAAATAGCACGCCAAGTGTAAGTTCCACGGAGATTCAGTTATGTTGAAACGAACTAAATATAATTAAAATCTCATTTATTTATACTATTTCTATTATTTTTAAATTATAACTTTTGAAACTACTAGTGAACGCGACGGTCGTGAGTTCGATTCCGTTGTAGTTTTGTTACTTGCGTCAAGAAATAAGTAATTAATAATTAAATGATTTTGTATAAACAAATGTGTATATATCTACAAGAAAATAAAAGGAATAAAATTAAAAAAAACGTCACTTTTCACCTAATTTATTGGTCTTGACCCAAGACTGCACCTAATTTCGCAGAAGTAAGTAATGCCATTAAAACAAATAACAATAAATCCTAATTTACTACGAAATAAAGACATTCGAAATACAAATATTTTTAAAATAAACAAAAAAAAATACCCACAACTAGTTTGAAACAGATCTATCCAGGAGCCGCCCTCGTCTTTTAAAGGTACTATATAATAAGTGTAGTCTACTACCGAATAGTACAATTCCACGGAGTAGAACACCACGAAACAAGTCAAGACGTTCAACAGTGCTAAGAATATTGGTGTTGCTTTCATTCTAAAAAATACATGAAAAATACTTTTTTCTAACAAGATTTTAAGCAGATGTATTATAGCAAGGTAGAGGGGCCTAGTGTTAATAGTTAATACACTCTTTTCTCCAACGCTGCGCGTTATCTATCAGTATGGGGAAAGGAAAATAATTTAAAAAATATAATCGTTCCCCCGAATGGGAATCGAAACCACAGCCATCGTGTTTACGATCAAACAAAAAACGCAACATCATATCCATCGCTAAACACATAATATTCCTCGACGGATAAAAAGCGGAGAATTGAGTCATTCAGCCGTTAACCACTCTTTTAGCTTATCCTAAAAGTTTGTTTTTTCAGCTTCATGCTGTATCCCGCACACAGAGGGAACCTAGTCTTAAGACACTCCGTTCCCCACTTTCTGCTGAATTCTGTAGGCATTGCGTGTTGAGTGGCAGAACCCAACGCCGCGCTTGTCCTCTACACCAGAGCGAAGAAATGGAAATATAAATTTAAGTTTCACCTCCTCGAGTGGGGATCGAACTCACAACCAGTCGGTTTTACAGTCACACTTTGTGCCACTGCGCCGCGACTAGCCTAAATATAGCTACATATACAATTTATTCAAAGAAATAAATAACTACACCAGCAACAAGTCCCTTCGCACGTGTCCGCTCAGACTTGCGAGGGCGCTCGGTATTCTATACATCTGTATCAATCTGTTCAACATAAGAAACTGTCTCATGGACGACTCCCTGTATTGTCCAACTGTAAGATATGAGAAGACTTATAGAGAAACTATAAGTTAATTAACTGTACAATTGTACAAATATCACTATATTATGTAAAATAAATGTATTTCTTAGCTTCACGCCGTATACCGTACGTAGCAGGGTAGACAAAGGGAACCTGGTGAAAGATCCTCCCGTCCCCCACTTCCCACCGAGGTAAGGCATTGCTGGCTGAGAGGCGAAACACCGCGTGTTACCTCGTTACTAGAGTGATGAAATGAAAATTTAAAATATTTAATTTCCCCGAGTGGAAATCGAACCCACAACCTGTGAAGTTTGCGCGAAGGACTGGACTATTGGATTCGATAATTTTTTTATGAACTCATTATTAAATAAAATAAAATAATAAAAACATAATTAATGAAAACATATCACTCCGTTTTCTACGTTTAAACATAGTGCGGCATTGAAATCCATTAGTATGATGCTAAAAATAAATATAGAACAATAATAAAAATTGTAATCCACTAAAAGCTGTCGTGACAAAGTGGTACGTGTTTGACCTCACACACGATTAGTTATATTTATAAAATAAAATAAATCAGCTTCACGCTTTATCCCGCACACAGCAGGGTAGACATAGGGAACCTAGTGTTAAGATTCCGTTCCCAACTTTCTGCCGAATTCTGGAGGCATTGTGTGTTGAGTAGCAGAAATCAACGCCGCGCTTTGCCTCGACACCAGAGCGAAGAAATGGAAATATAAATTTAAGTAAATATATGTGGGGATGGGGATCGAACCCACAACCAGTCAGTTTTACAGTCACACTTTGTGCCGCTGCGCCACGACTGGCCTCAAATTATATAGGTATAGATATTTACATTAAATTTATTTCTTTTTCAAAAAATAATTACAATTGGTAGAGTAAAGAACGGAGTAACTTAATAATAGCTTTCCTCTACGATGAATGCGTGAAAGTAAATGAAAAAATAATAATAAAATTAATATTTTACGTAATGAGAAAGAAGAAGAAGTTTCCAGTCGTTCGAAAGGAAAACATGCGAAGAGATCAATTAAGAAGGCGCCCTTTATATAATGGGCTGCACTGCTCGCCGGGTGGTATACGTATATCCCTTTATCATTGTAGTAACCCACTAGCATTCTTTGTAATCTGTTTAAAATTTATAAATATAAATATGATAGCCATTCAACACACAATGCCTCATGACGGGATGACAGGATGTCTAAACACAGGTTCCCTTTTCCTGCTCTACTATGTGCGGAATACAGCGTGAAGCTTAACTAAAAAAAAAATAATAATGATAGAATAGCATCTGCATAGTACAGAGGCGAACTATACATATAGAGACGCAAACGTTTGTCAAATAGAAAACCGGAGAAAACAAAAATATTTTTACCATAAACATACCCCTGAACGGCGATCTTACCCACCATTGCAGCATAGTTGGGAAGAAAAATACGAATCGCTATAATGGAGTTGCTATTAAATATATTATATAATATAAGTCTTACTTATAATATTACAGAACTGAAGTATCGATCATATGATACTTCTGATTCTGTACATCACATAGAGCACTAAATGTAGAGCACTATAAATGCATGAACGCCTTGTTTGTAGTGACTAGTGACCTAACCTGCACTATAAGTTGTGTCGTGTAATAGTATTAAGCCTACATTGTTAAATGCAAGAAGTGCAGTATAGTGGACGTGTAGCCGCCCTAAGGTTAAGTTTTCTGAACTTTTGTGCATTGTTCACTCGGGAAGAAAATATTCAAAAGTAAGCAATCTCCTAAACTTAAATCTGCGCGTACATATCTGTTCGTAACTTCAGAGCGGCCACGGCTCGTCGACCGTACTGTAAGTATCTGAATATAAAGAAGAAACTAACAAATCAAGCGCCTAAGAGGCCGTCGAGGCACAGTGGTACACGCGCATGAGTGTATAGTCCGGACGGTTGTGGGCTCGATTTCCACTTGAGGGAATGAAATATTAAATAACAAGGCGCACAACACGTAATGCTGACAGAGTGAACCTATAAAAAATACTAACATATCAAAATAAGCAGTGCAATCCAGCAATATTCCCAATATGCGCAAAATCGGAAACTGTCTGACGATGTACGTGTAGCTCGGGAACAGCGTGGCCGACAGCAGAGCGCACACGACGCGGCCCCACTCCCACTTTAATATATATCGACAGTCCGGCCGGATCGTGAAACGTGGGAATATGTATCTAAAAATATAGACATTTTGTAGAAAAAGATTTTAACATTATATTTAAATACCAAAATGAGGCCAGTCGTGGCGCAGTGGCATAAAGTGTGACTGTAAAACCAACTGTTTGTGGGTTCGATCACCACTCGAGGAGATGAAATATTTACTTAAATTTATATTTTCATTCCAGCTCTGCCACTCAACACGCAATGCCTGCAGAATTCGGCAGAAAGTGGGGTACGGAGTGTCTTAACACTAGGTTCCCTCTGCCTACCCTGCTGTGTGCGGGATACAGCGTAAAGATGATTTTACTAATATTTTTAAATACCAATATTTTTAAATTGTTATATAGAAACATATTTTATGTTGGGTAGTCTATCAATAGGAGAAGGCTATATTGCATCGTGTCGATGTAACCCACTGCGCCTGGGGTCAGAGTTAAAGTCTAGCTAGGTTGGCATAAAGATTTCATATGTTATTCGGAATATTCGGAAAATGGGGAACGGATTTGTCTTACATTAGCTTCCCTCTGCCTACCCTCCTGTGTGCGGGATAAAGCGTGACACTAATTAAATTTCAGTTTTCTGATACTTTACAGATAGTAAAGGATTTTTCGTGCTATTTCAACGAAATTGTTGTATTGTAACAATAATCTAGAAACTGACAACTATAGCGATAATATTGTATTTAATTTACGCAGTAAACTGCCTATACTAATATTTATGTACAATTAAACATATTTATTATGTACCAATAAAATGATTCACCATTGAATAAACTAACTTACCTCAAAACAGAAAAAACACCAAGCCTATGAAATGGTTGCAGAAACGCATTATCCTTTTCAAACTTCCTGGGTAACCTAAACTTAACTCTGTTGGGAGTTGGCTCTGGGGGGGTGTAGGTGAGGAAAGGCTCTCGAGGGTTTTGGAGTGTGCTGTATTGCTATGAACGATATAATTATATATCAGTGTTTATTTAAATGTATTGTAACTTAACTTAACTTAACTTAGCTTCACGCTTTATCCCTTGCGGGGTAGTCAGAGAGAACGGAGCGCCAAACGCTACGGTCTCTACATACCTCTTTCGCCTCGTCCACTGTCATCAACCTCTTC
>DWQW01005779.1:0-17260 GCA_018249695.1 Heliconius erato demophoon
ACCTAGTGTTAAGACACTCCGTTCCCCACTTTCTGCCGAATTCTGGAGGCATTGCGTGTTGAGTGGCAGAACTCAACGCCGCGCTTAACCTCGATACCAGAGTGAAGAAATGGAAATATAAATTTAAATAAATATTTCATCTCCTCGAGTGGGGATCGAACCCACAACCAGTCGGTTTTGCAGTCACACCTCGTGCCGCTGCGCCACGACCGGCCTCAAATTATATTATAAATTATTATATTAGATTTTTTTCATTTCCCCGATCTGGTAGACGACTGTGGGTAGGGGTTCCTCTGCCATATGCGGGATACAGCGTGAACCTGAAACAAAACTATTATCGAAATAATATTTAGTTAAAAGTTTCAAGTTATACCACTTTTATATTGGTAGATTCTGACCTCGTTTCTATATATGGGTATGACCTCCTTCTAATGTTAGTCATCGTAAGGCTGGCCTAAAGAAAATTTCTATAAACCTTATGGTTGTGTTGTTTATACAGGATGTTTTAATTTTACACGTTTCGCATTCTTTAAATCATGTACGGAGGTTACTTGGTTTGGACTGTAAATCGACGGTTCTTACTTCGATTCCCCCACGGGGTAATATTTAATATTTTAATATCCTCGCTCTGGTAACGAGGCAAAGCACGGCGTTGAGTTACGCCACTTCACTAGACTTTGACGCAATGTGGGGCGCGGAAGTCCCAGGTCCCTCTGTCTACTCTGCTATATATAGGTCACAGCGTGAAGCTGGGAAAAAACGCTTCACGCCTTTCCCCATATCATAGTAATTAATTTTCATCAGAAGTAGTTGTAATCCAAATTTCAGATCAATCGGACACTAGGAAGTGGGTCAGATTGGGCTTGCAAGATTTCACATACGAATACATTTTGCACACAAACTAACATGGCAAGTTAAATAAAAAATTGAAAAAGATATATTTTTAAAGTAAGGATACGTATCATGTGACCTAAGTTCCCGTTACTTAAAGCAGTTTTTCATTTAAATTTTAATTTATATCTCGAATATAAATATATCCTTTAAAAGACACGCAAAAAAACCAAATAACATTTTTTTCTACAAGTGCTACTGAATATGACCGGAGTTTTAATTTTATATGAGTAAGCTCGAGTGGTTCTGAAGAGTTCCACTATGCATGTCCTGGCTTCGTCATCAGACCAGCTCAATAATACTATATTATTGTATTGTCGCTACCCGTATATGAATATCTGACAGGTTTCGGTATGATACAGTTGTTCCAAGTGGGCTAAGTTTATTTTCTTATATTTTATTACGTAGTTGTAACTCGACATAATAAAAACGTGTAAAAAAATATAATATATAAATAATAGAGAGGCCAGTCGTGGCGCAGGGGCACAAAGTGTGACTGTAAAATCGACTGGTTGTGTGTTCGATCCCCACTCGGGGAGCTGAAATATTTACTAAAATTTATATTTCCATTTCTTCGCTCTGGTGTCGAGGCAAAGCGTGGCATTGAGTTCTGCCACTCAACACGCAATGCCTGAAGAATTCGGCAGAAAGTGGGGAACGGAGTGTCTTGACACTAGGTTCCCTCTGCCTACCCTGCTGTGTGCGGGATAGTAATAAGTTATAGAACTACTGTTTCTTGTATCAGTCTTAGTTAGTATAAGTAAGTATAGCACGGCTAATGAGTCATGGCCGCCCTGAAGATAGCGTTCTGAACTTTTACGCATTGTTCACTCGGGAAGAAATAAATGAAAAGTAAGAGAAATCCTAAAATTAAATCTGCGCAGCTTACTCCAGGGCGGCTCGACTCTCGACCGTACTGTATATCCAGATTTATCCATTTTGTTGAGGTCGAAAGGTGATCAGAGCGTTGCCTGTCTGCTGTAGTTCAACAAACGTCTGAAATGTTCGAATCGATATAGAGATGCTTATACTACATCCTCGGCTTCATGCTTTTTCCGCATAGCGGGTTAGGCAGAGGGAACCTAGTGTTCAGCCACTTCATACTCTATTGTCCTACCGATTTCAAATGACGAAACTCAACGCTGCGCTTTGTCTTGCTACCAGATCAAATGAAAATAATTCGTTACCCCTAGTACGAATCGAATTCACAACCGCTACGTTCATAGTCAGACGCTGTGCCGTTGTGCCACAATGACCATAGATTACTTATAACCTACTAGGAAATATGAACCTATTATTAATTTGAATAAATATTATTTATCATATTTAAATATAATTACTAATTAGATACCATCGTGGCGCAAGGGCACAAGAGTGCGACTGTAAACGCGGTGGTTGTGGGTTCGATTGAAATATTTAATATGAACCCTGAATGAAATATTTAATATTTTCATTTCTTCGCAATTGGTGGTGAGGTAAAACGTGTTGTTAAGTTCCCTCAACACGCGATGCCTCCAGAAGAATTCTGCCTAAAATGGGGAACTAAAGTGTCTTAATGGCAGTGTTTTAATACTAGGCTCCCAGGTTCTCTGCTATGAATGTATGTTTACCTAAATAAAAAACCCTACTATGATGTTACAAACACAACTAGACTGGTGTCAAATGAAAGTTTAAAAAGAATGTTTCCTGCTTTTCTCACTTAACAGGGTAGGCAGAAGGAAACGTAGTGCTTAGACACTCCGTTTTGAGTTGGCATTTGTGAATCAGGAAAGACAGAACAAGGATCGAACCCACACTACGTCTATTATAATAAGTTGTAGACAAAACCACGTGTTTACGTACTACAGAGGCACATCTACTTTCGTTTTTACAATTGGCACTCTTTAGCGATTCACTTTCGTCATATATATATTAAAGTTTCTACGTACTTTGTTGTTAACCAAGTTAATAAAAAATAGGTTATGAGTTTGACTTATATGTATACAATATCTGATATTGGTGGAATTAGATAATATTTTAGTATGATGATCGGCTTAGGTTCCCAAGCACGCGTGCTAAATTAAGTGAGTGTATGTATGTATGTTTGTCTACAAATTTCAAAAATTAAAAGTCTTTTATTGATCTTCGATTTAAATGTAGTGTATTTTGAGTTAGGTCGGTACAATAGTTTTTGAGCTTTGGGTATCCATACATTTCTGTATAATATATGTAACTAGATTCAAGGTCTTGGTAGTTGTATATTTTTTATATATCTTCACGCTGTATCCCGCATATAGCTGGAAAGGCAGAAAAGACATAGTTTTAAAACACTCTCTTCTCCACCCGCTACCTTATTTTCGGGACATTGCGTGTGTAGTGACGATATGAAAGTAATTAATTTCCCCGAGAGGCATTAGCGTATTTAGAGATATTTTCTAGGGGGGGCTTGGATTTTAGCTTTGAACAGATATGTTCGTGTAAATGTTGTTTTTTGTTTTTAATTTTTCGGCGCAAATTTTGTTGTAAGTAAAATTTATGAAATGGGCATCAGGCTATTCTGGGGTGGGCACATACCTTTCCCACCCCCACCCCTCCTCCTCCGACGCCCATGGCGAGTGGGTATCAAGCCTATAACTGTGCTGCTGCGCCACGTTGGCCTCATTTGTTTTAATTACTATTTTAAGCTTCACGCTTTATCCCGCATATAGAAGGATATGCAGATAGAACGGAAACAAGGGTCAAAACACTCCATTCTCCACCTGTCCGTCTATTTCTATAATATTACGTGTTTAGAACAGCTGTTGTTGACATAACCTATGTGTCGCAATAATTGCACAATATTTAAAGGAAAGCTGCAATATTTAAATGACAGCGTAAATACTATGGTTGTGAGTTCGATTCACACCTGGGGTATGAATTATTTTCATTTCGTTGCTCTGGTAACAAGACAATGCGCGATGTTAATGTCTCTTTTGTGATGTGATATGATGTGTTGTTGTCTGTCCAGTCAACACACAATGTCTCAAACATTGGGCAGAGCGTGGGGAACGGGTGTCTTAACACTGCGTTTCGACCCACCTACCCTGCTACACGCGAGATACAGCGTGAAACTAAAACAGCTGTTGTTGACACTACTCAAGTGTCAAATGCAATAATTGTGCAATATTTAAATGGATAATAATAAGTGTCCAATATCGTATGTTTTAGAGTGAGTCATAACAAAGCAGGTCGTGTATTATATAGGCTAAGATTATATAGGCTAAAATTATATACTTACTAGTTACTACATAAGAGAAATAAAAATATATATAAAATAATATACAGACTGTTTTTGTCAGCACCACTTTAAATGAAACCACAGTTTTAACTACTCTATAAAAGCCTAATACAATTAAAAATACTGGTATAATTTTTTTCCAAAAATTAAAAAGGTTTTTTTTAAAAACAAATTTAATGCAAATTTAAGTGATATTCTCATGCATACCATTGTCAGAAATGGAACCACACGCATTATCTTTTAAAAAAAGAATCCTCAAAATCGGCTCACCCAGCCTAAAAGTACCGAGGTGACCTCAGCACGTAAAAAATACAGTGCAATTGAAACCCTCCTCCTTTTACATAAGTCGCTTAAAAAAGCCTGCAGGCCTATAGCAGGATAATCAAAGAAGCGTAGTGTTAAGGCTCTTTGTTTGATATGTAGATTGCTAGGTAGGAGGTATTAAATGTCAACAAATTAGAATATTTCTTAATAATATCAGAAATGGACAGATAGTCCATTTATCAAGGAAGGCATCACGATAATATTCGATTTAACCCACTATACCTTTAAAAGTTAGTTATCTTTCGCTATTACAGTGGGTCGTGTCATTTACGAGTGGTTATTTTTACTTGACAATGCGAGTAAATCCACTGGACAGAGTTGGTAATGAATTTAATTTCATAATTCAATCATAAGTTAATAGTTAATATATAACTATACAATATAAAATTTTACGTTTTTTTTATGTATTTCTGTCGTAAAAAACAACCTTGCTGTACCTTGACCGGTGGCGACCTTGCCGGTACAAATCATATATGCTCTAGAATGTTAGTTTGATCTGTGGTCAACGCCATCTGTATAGAACATGATGAAATTAAAAATGAAATTAGACAGAGCCTCTAATTTAGTGTGCCAAATATAATTGAGTATTTGTAGAATAATATAATAATATAATTAAGTATTTATAGTATCTCTATGAAACAAAGCACAAGTTATGTTTGTTCTTATTTTATTTGTTGTGACGTTTTAAATGTATCAATTAAAAATACATGTCTTTTTTAGCCAACAGCGCTGGCAACATTTTGTATGCCTAATTGTTTTTTTTTAATTATATTTTTTATTGTTTAGTAGAATAATAATTGTTGTTTACTATATTTGTCAAAGCAAATCTTTGTCTGTATTATACATTATATAAAAAAAAATACTTTAACAAACCCTTTAATTTCTTTTGCCTAATTAATTGCTAGTGAATTGTATTGTGTTTTTTCTGTTATTAGAAAAAAAATATTCGTAGTAATATAGTAAACGCCACCTGTCGACGAATAGTAGATACTACAAGTAATTGTAAAATTGATAAAGAGCCATCTGTGTAAGATTTTTGGTAACTTAAATTCTCGACTTTTCCTAAAGATGGCGGTGTAATACTTTATTATTTATACTTCTATACTAATACTAATATTATAAAGCTGAAGAATTTGGTTGACCGTGCTACTCTCAGAAACTACTGGTCCAAGTCGACAAAGTTTTTTTTTGTGTAGGATAGTCCATTTATCAAGGAAGGCATTAGAATATAATATATATTAAGAACATCAACGTCATGTTTCATATGTCTTACACCATTCATAGTTATTTCGGTTTGACTACGCGGGCGAAGTCGCGGTAAAAAATTAGTCTTTTTATATACTTATTGAATTAAATTGATCATCGGTAATACTGTGGGGTTTCTTTTTTATGAATAAAGTCTTATAGATACTGATATCCCTGTTTTCACACGATTCCTTCTACTTACCTACCTGCAATACGCGGGCAATAAGGGATATATTCGTATGTATTTATATCTATGTAAATAATATTGAGTGGTGTAGGGGACAAGCATTCGAATATAGACACGATGGTTTTGGGTTTGAATCCTACTTTAAATATTTAATACTTTCTTTTCTTCGATATGGTAACGAGATAAAATTCCGTTACTCAACACGCAATGCCTCAAGAATTCAGCTGAAATTGGAGAACGGGAGTGTTTTAACACTAGATTCCCAGGTTCCCTCTGCTCTGTTTCGTGCAAGATGAAGTGCAGCATGAAGCTAAAGAAGTATAAAAAACTGACGAACAACACACAGTCGTAACTACCGACGAACACACAGACGAACGCTGAAATTTAGCTTGGTTTCTTGGAGAGTGTACGAGAGAACTAAGAGAGAGCCATAGAATTCCTAGATGAGCGGGACTTACTACTAATATTATATTTATAAGATTATATTTATAATTTGAGGCCGGTCGTGGCGCAGCGGCACGAGGTGTGACTGGGTTCGATCCCCACTCGAGGAGATGAAATATTTACCTAAATTTATATTTCCATTTCTTTGCTCTGGTGTTGAGGCAAAGGGCGGCGTTGAGCCTCCAGAACTCGGCAGAAAATGGGGAGCGGAGTGTACAAAAATTCCTCTGCCTACCCTGTTGTGTGCGGGATACAGCGTGAAACTGATTTATTTATTTATATTTATAATATTAGTTTGTGAGGATTGATGTTTATTCCACTTTTACGCAAAAACTTCTGAACGCTACTTATACATCAGAATAACAATAATTTATGTAAACATTTAGTATGATTTGGCTATAATATTGCAACAATGATAAACGGACGAAGCCGCGTTTGGTCGCGTTTGATAGTTACCCATAGTAATATATATGAATAACTTTTTCTTTTTTCTAGGATATGGATCTGATCGAGGTGCTGTGGAAGCAAGATGTGGATATGGGTTTCTCCCTCGAGGATCCTATGCAGCCGGTATGACCCTTTTACCTATTACATATATGACTTTACATATTACGTATTATTACGATGCTTGTGGGTTCGATTTCCACTTGATGAAAAAACAAAAAAAAAAAACATTTCCAGCTCTGGAAACTAGACTAAGCTCGGTGTAAAGGTCCGCCCCTGAACACGCAATATCGAATAAAAATTGGCCGACAGATGAAGCCATCTTATGCTTACCTAAAATTTTGTAAAATTTTTTAAAGACAATAGTACTGAAGGCTTCCTCAGCTTTTGATTTTTAGGTAGCGACGTGTAGGATGAACGTATATTTGTCGATATTATGTAAATATATAAGTATATACATATTAAGAAATAGTATAACGGCCGAATTAATTTTCTTTATTTATTTATTTCTTTATTTGTACACCACTTACATAAAATACACATAAAAAAAACAGAAAAGAAAACAAATGTACAAAAAGGTGGCCTTATGGCTAAGTAGCCATCTCTTCCAGACAACCTTTAGGGCGAAAAGAAACTGTTAAATTAATATTCTTTTTTGCATAAATAATAATTAAATTATTCATATTATCAAGTAATTTATACTTTCCTTAGTACGTAACATAAGAGTAAATCACGACAATTTTTTTTTTTTAACAAAATGTATACTTTTTGCAAGGTTTTTTTTAATCCTTCATTTTACCTAGTAGTCTAGTAATACTAAATATTGAGTTGAGTTACGCCACCCAAAACGTAATAATCTTACCGCTAGCTTCTCCTATCTTGCTAAATGCGTGATAAAGCGTGAAGCTACATCAAACTTTATATCAACAGGAGGGTCCTCATGCCACCAAAGTGGAACTAGACGACCAGATTGATAAGGAACTTAAGCTGGCCGAAGAGAAGATACAGAAGAAGAAAGAAGAAACCGAGAAGATAGAAAAAGTGAAGGCTTCTCTTCTAGAACCAGAAAAAGAGGTATTTTTAAAATGTATATTTTGTTTTGTTAAAGTTTTGAATTCTAGGAAAAAAACTACGTATTGCAATTTCAGATATCTGTTATGCATTTAAAATTGTAGTAAGTTGAGGCCGTCGCGTCGCAGCGGAACAGCGTAGAACTGTTTTGGGTTCGATTCCCACTCGGGTGAAAGGCAAAATGTGGCGTTATGTTCCGTCACTCAACAGGCAATATCTCGAAATTAGGTCGGCGCATCGGGAATGGGTTGGGTTCCCTCGGCCTTCCCTGCTATTTGCGGGAAATAGCGTGAAGCTGCTAAAACATTTTTGTTTTCTATTTAACAGGATGATCCTTGGGCCGGCCTCTCCTACACTGTTGATACTGAAACTGGTGAGTACTTTTTATATAAATAGTTCTAGATTTAAAAAAAAAGATTTTTTCATCTTAAATCATAATTTGGTGTGTAATAATATTCTTTTAATTTAACAAGTGGAGTCCTAATGGCAACTAAGGAGAGTTAGGATTTTTAAACTATTTTTTAATAATGTACGAGTTTAAGTATTTTTTTTCAGTAAACGTATTATAATTTTATAGCTGGATTTGAACGCCTTTTGTTTACCGTCCAAAGCTCTTACCACTAAGCCTACTACTTACATCAATGTGTAATAATCGTGAAAATCAAAGGTCTTACTAAGTAGTTTTCTCGTAGTAGTTACTTTTAAAACTTGAAAAAAATATCATTTTTTTCTTTCATTACAATTAATAAATAAATAAATTGGTTATTTATATATATAAGTTATAACTTTAAAATTTAGAACTCACTACCACTACTTTTAGTAGGCGTTACTAAAAAACACTAATTTCAATACCCCTATATATTATTAGTGATATCGCACAACCTCGTAATACAAAGTACATAAGGGTTGAACCCTTATGTAACTTTAGCCCTCTTATACTATAATATGACTACTTCCTGAGTCTGCACGCGTATATTTATACTAATTTAGTTGATTTTGTATAAGACTTAACGAAAAATGTTGGAAAATATTCGAAATTTTATATCCTACTAATGTAATAATTGTGAAAGTTTGTTACTTTTTCAAGCAAATATACTGAACAGATTTATGTGAAATTTTACCAAAATAATAATGCTTATACCTACAACAGAATAACACATGGACTACAATTTATATAATTTGGCTTTAATATAAGAAATATATTTAAGCGGCCGAAGCCGTGGGTTGGTCACTAGCTTTATTTCAATATTTACCAAAGTGCATAATAACAAAATCGATATAATATCGATATCGATATATATATTATTGATATCGCATAGTCCTCTCATACGAAGCCGCGGGTGCTGGCTAGTATATCGAAGTTAAAATGCTACGTCATGAGACAAATGTTTTGGACCGCTAGGGGGTAACCAACCCTTGATTTGAATATTTTTTTCCATTTCTTTCATATTTTTTATTTTTTTTATAGGTACTTTATGTATGTATGTTGTATACACATATGTTTGATGTTTTTGATTTAGTTTTTTCCTTATTGTTAATTGATTTTATGATGGATGCGAATCTATTAATAACATTAAAAGGAAGAAAAGTATTATTAATATTATTAATTTCAGGCAGAGATTACTTAGCATAGAGACTCAGTTTCCCACTAAACCATGAAATGAAATCTATATATATATAAACTCTTCCGTTACTGAGTGACTGACAGAAAACACATAATCACACCTACTGGACTTCAAAAATTTACTTTTGCCATGTAGATTTCTAGAGTAGTATAAGGGAGGCACTAGGAGTAGGATTTTCCGAAACTATTCTCACTTTTGTCCATTTTACATCTTGCAAAACCGAGATGCGGGCAGCGTCTAGTAATTTAAATATAACTTCTTCAAGTTAGAATCGAACCCATAACCTTCAGGTATTTCTACTATATAAAAAACGAGCGGGAATTGAATCCACACTCGTCACAATATAACTGACATCTTTATATTATGTTATTTAAAAGCAGATGTATATAATACTTTATAAAACCATTAACTGACAATAGAAGTTTTATTATTCAATATATCCATAATATCACCAATTTTAAAAAGGAAAAAATTGTTAGGCTTGTTCTCTTTCTGCGGTGGATAGGTTCTGTAGGTTATTTTCTGGTATTATTTAGTTTCTAGTATCTAGAAATTTTATCTAGGAGGGACCCGACTTTAAATTAAAGTACTGAAGTAGAAACTGATTCTTCTGACTGGACTTTTCAGTTTTATTTCTCAGACTTGGTTTTTGTTAGTAAAAATCTTGGGTGGGCTTCATAGTATTCTGTGGTCGGCACAGATCATCTAGGGTTGGCATGGGAAATTCTCTCTGAGTGCTTTCATATAGAAACAAATGAGCCTACTTGCAACATTTCAACATTCATCGTTCTTTGGCCTGTACATTGTCTGTCATATATTTATATATTTTCTAATGGTCATTCCAATGCGGTACCCCAAAAAACTGTTCAAAGTATTAATCATAAGAACACAGGCCGCTGCGATGACTTGACGAAAAGTTAAAATTCTTTTTAAAAATTTTGTATGCGCCTGTCATTCGGTGCCGAAGACCAGTTTACTCGGGACTCTAAATGAAATTGATAATTTTATAAGGATTTTAATGAAAAATGTGGAGAAGGGAGTGTTCTATCACTAAATAGATTTTGCCAGAAGGTATTGACAGCATGACACATCCTGAGTGCGATAGGTAACTATTTAGTATGGCCGCAGGTACGATGAATTATATTGATTAACGTAATATTACGATGTTTTTTTTAGGTTCACGCTGTTTCCCGAACATAGTAGGGAAGTCTTGTGTAGTAGATATATGGACTATCCCAATACAAATATTTTTTCAAATTGAACAACTAGTTTCTGAGATTAGGTCAGCTAAACGCATACTTGAGCTCTTAAGTTATTATAACGATCAAATTCTATAATTATCACAATCAGAGTAGATAGAAAGAAAGAGAGAAATACCGACCCATGTAAATTGTAACTTTATGAGACTTTAGAGAAGAATTTGCTAGTGGTATTTCAATATATAATTAAAAGTTCAAAAGCCCATTGAGTTGGTGCATTCGGAAGCGAATGACATGATGATTTTGAATATAGACATTTTTGAAAAAGTCGGTAGCGTTAAACTTCGCCAAACAACATAAACACTTTTTATTCATACGTTCTAAATCTACTGACGCGATGTCTAAAATATAGGTACGTATGTAGGTATGTAAACAGATTCTTAATCTGGTGTAGACAAATAAAAATAAATAAACAAATCAGCTTCACACTCTAGCCCGCACACTGCAGGGTAGGCAGAGGGAACCTAGTGTTAAGACACTCCGTTCCCCACTTTCTGTAGAATTCTGGAGGCATTGCGTATTGAGTGGCAGAATTCAACGCCGCGTTTGTTACATATTACTTATAACATTAAAATGTTCTATATGGTTCAGTATGGTCCTTCTAAAGCAATTTTTGCGACTTACCTATCGCAGCTCAACTTAAAAAGTTAGAGTTCAATTTAAACTGGCTCAACTCAACTTTATTATAACCGCCGCAAACGTGTCGTCCTCGAAATTTCAAAGATAATCGACTTATTGTCTTTTTTTTTCCTCCTTTTTACAACTAAGGATACCTACATGTGAAATGGGTTTCTTATTAAAGTTATATAAAAATGAAATTATATATCATCGTTCGAGTCTTCAATTATTATGAAGGTTGCACCTGGTTCAATTTTACTTATGATTGTTTTTCGTTTGTTATTTTTTTTAGTTTCACTCTGTAGGATATGAATTTTTGAATTTAACAGACGAAGTTGATGGGATACAGTACATAGCAGGGAGGGCAAAGGGAACTAGGAGACCTAGTGTTTGACATTACGTTCCCATTGAAATACTTCCGCTCCCCAGTTTCCGCCCAATTCTTGAAATATAGCGTGTTGTAAAATATTAAATATTTCACACCCCAAAGTGGGAATCGAACCCACAACCGTTAAGTTTATTGTAGCACGCTTGTTCCCTTTGGCCGCGATGGTCTCGTTTGTATTTATTCGTTTTTTCTTTTTTAGTTGAATCGTATTCGATTGTAGAGTACGGTCACGGAGTCGTGGCCGCCATGAATGTAACTAATATGAGTTTAGGATTTCTTCTTAACTTTGATTATTTTCTTCCGGAGTGAACAATGCACAAAAGCTCACAAAACCTATCTTCAGGGTGGTCACGACTGTTCGACATCATCATCGAGCTGGTTTGATAATGAAGCCAGGACCTGAATAGTGTAACTCTTCAGAGTTTTCTAGTAAACTTTAGGTTCATTTATTGCTCCGAACACATTCTATAGCACTTGTTGTAGAAAAAAGTGTTTCTAGTTTTTTTAAACTCTATATAGTAAACATTTTACGATCGCCTAATAAAAATTTGACTCAAATCTTTTAAGTTATTTTTGTAGTAGGTATCTTTCTGTATCGAGATTAGGGAACCTCGAATTTGGACTCGAACACGCTACTATCCCCTTTTAACTAAATTCCTGACTCTCCACCACTGTACCACACCGTGTCTACTGACATCTAACAATAGGTACTTCCTACAATCCATTTCAATAATAGCTACCATGACAAACCCCGTGATTAATGGTACACTGACGTCTCAATCCCATGAGATTGCGTTCATTAATAATGTTTATTGTATACAAAAACATACATACATACATACATACGATTATTATTATATATAATGTATACATTAAAAGGGAATAGGGGAATCGGTCTATACAAAGCAACTTGCTCGAATCTATGATTTTTGTTGCAGTTGAACAACTATTTTTAAGTGTTTTTTGACTGTTTGAGAAGGTTGTAGTTGCGATTGGATTGGATTGATGTTGTTGAGATGCAGCGTTGAGTTTCGCCACTCAATACTCTATGCAATGTGATCTGGTAACGAGGCAAAGGACGGCGTTGAGTTCGGCCACTCGATACGCAATGCTTTTCTTTTCTTTACTGTGCGGCGGGAAGTGTCTTAATGGGAACAAAGTGTCTTAACAATGCGTCTCCAGGTTTCATTTACTCCTTCTCTGCTATGTGCGGGATACAGCGTGAAACAAAATAAAATACACCATGTCTCGAACTCGGGGAGTGAAGTATGTAGTGTCATATCGGGTTCCTTCTGCCTACTTCGATATGCGATATATAGTGCAATACAATATATGTACTTAGGTAATGGATAGATATTCAATTGATTTTGTTCTGACAGACGTAACTACTGATCTTAGAAATCTTAAGTTAGGGGAGCACTAGGAAAGCAAAGCTCGAAATTCAATGGAACGAAGAAGAGAAAAGAACGGGAAAATACAGGATTTTCCATTTTACGTCTTAAAGTCCACACAAAGTTGCGAATGACGATTAGTTTAATAATTATGAAATTATGGCTTTTCTCAGGGAGCCATCTTGGTTCGATACGATATGTTTAAACTCTACATTTTAAAATTATTTATTTTCCCTGTTCTAGTAAGAGAAAATGAGTAGAAAAGACTTTTCTGATTGTTAACGCGGCAGTTTTGTTAGATACAGCGAGAAACTAAAAAAAAATCAGTTAACTTTGCCATGCGAAAAATTTGTGCGCGAAATTCTTTCTTTCCCAAAGTATATATGGAAATTTATAATGGTTTCTTATTCTTCTATACTATAATAACAACTAGTAGTACAAAGTTACAACTAGGAACCCATGTAGGCGGGTGCATTGAACTTCGTTGTTGTGATGATTATCAATTTCCTACGAACTGTTACATCATCGTGAGTTAAATGAAAAAAATGCTTGTTAACAGTGAAAATACAACAAATTGTTGTAAATAACTATAGGTAGCGAAACACGTGTTTTTCATAGTAGAAGTAGGTGAGGTAGGTATAGATAGAGAAGGTAGTGTTGAGACAATCCATTTCCTATTTTTTTTGTCTGTCTTAAGATAGCTGTTTTATGGCTACTACCCATATACTTCTGTACTAATAGGATAAGGCTGAAGAGGTTTTTTAGTTAAACGCACCAATCTCAGGAACTACTCTTTTCACTTGAAAAAATCTTTTTGTGTTGTATAGTACATTTATTGAAGAAGACCATGGGATATATTACATCACGCTACGACCAATAGAAGTGAAGTGTCAATAAAAAAAAATAGCAACAACAGGAGATAGTTTCTCTCGTTCCCGTTTCCGTTTTCATTTGCCCATGTGAGTAAGACCACATGTACGGAAATCAGGCCCATATTCTTAAATCACTCTCAACTCTGAGATCAATCTCGAGATGCCGTTTTCGTTTTTAGATTATTAAAACGGCATCTCAAGATCGGTGTCCTAGTTGTAAGCGATTTATAAATACGACCCTTAATTTCCAATACTCAGATTAGAGATGCTTATATCTGCAACCTTATACAGGTTTTTTGTGAAATAGACACTAAAGTGAAGTTCCGTCTCCACTTTTTGATCATTTTAGAGACGTTGCCTATTGAGTGGCGTAACCCAACACTGCACTTTGATGAATAACTTAATGGATCGTTTTTATTAGTTGTAAATTGTAATTCTTCGATAAAATCTACAAGACTTTAGGAAGCATGTCGCTACAACCGACTTGAGAGGCAGTTTTGATGAAAAGTGCCGGCAATATACTCACTCAACAATTTGTTTTTTAATATAAAAGGTTTTTAATACAATATTGCCACGGTAGCCCCCTGGTTATTCCGTTACTCCAAAATTAAATTAAGAGTGGAAAATGGAATGACTCAACATACGGAACTCTCCGCCTACTCAGCTATTTATATATTGTATTTTTTTAATATAATTTTAACTAAACACTACAGACACATGGTCCGTACTTTTTTAACTTTTTCGTTATTATCAGCTAATCAACAGTATATTTATTTGCCACTTAAACTAGGCTTATTACTAGAGATAATTATTTAGATATTTAATCCCTAAGAAAGTCCAGGTATTTTTAGATTGATTGCCTTTTTGTAAACATTTCACTTATTATCAATTAACTTAATATCTATTACAATTTTACAACTTATATATAGTTTATTTATTGTATTTTATATCTCTACATTTCAATAGAGATGTTCGAAATTGTAATGTGATCATCATTACAATTTCATACATCGCTATTTTCTTTACTGCAATTATTTTCACCTTTTTTTTTTTTAAGTAAATTATTTTCGTGGTAAAGTTTAAAATGTCAACTCAATAATGTTCAATTGTATTGTAACGAGCCATTTTGTTCTTTAAAATTTAAATTTCTATTTATTGGAGGTTTAATTCGCGTACGAGATATGATGTCCAGGATTGTATTAACTGATTTTCGAAATTTATCTGATCGCATTGGGGAAATTATGTAGGTACCTACTTATATTTTGTAAATTACAATTCAGAATAAATATAAGTTTTTTTAGCTTCACGCCGTATCTTGCCCATAGTAGAGTGAGCAGAGGGTACCTAGTATTAAAGACACTCCACAAGCACCGCCAAAATTTTCGAGATATTACGTGTTTAGTGGCAGAACTTTAACACACAAAAATGTACACTGCTATATAATGTAGGAACCTATGACCCTTGGCTTAAATTTACCCAATAACCAGTCAACCAACAAGTAAATTCCCCATATCGGTAGCAAAATGGCGTTCCCCCAAGTTTCATTAAAATAAAACACCAGACCATTTATAAAAGGAAAAAGATTAATGCCTCCACACAATACGTAATAAATTAAAAGCAATGTAGAATCCAATATGGTGGCCGCCATTTTGCCTCCTTCTGCCATACCATTGGTCGTTTTGTTTAATCAATACAGACCATCTCAGTACTAAAACGTTTCATCTCAAGCTTCTCATCCATAATGGCCTAAGAATTAGACTTATATTCGTCTAACAATCGTTCATTTGTATGCTTATAGGTTTTGTCGAACGATTCTGGGTCGTATTTTATGTATGTAGAGTTCTAATTTGTGTGATTTGTATGGATTGTTGTATGGACAATACAATATTGGATCGTATTTCCAGGAAATAAAGTGCGATTTGTATTAAATTTGGGTGAAATAAGGGTGTTTCTTGTTAGAATAGGGTTGGAGGTGGTAAAAACAGCTCTACATTCTATATACAGGGGTTACTTTTGTGTGGATGATTTTCAGGTGTATTTCTATGGTGGTTAATGAATTTGGTTGTTTTTGAGTGTTGGATTTTGGACTTTATATATTGTAGTTAAGGATGAATTTATCTTGGTATGTTTTAATAGATTTTTAGGGCATATCTACATTAGAGGGATTGTTTTTGTGTTTTTCGTTTTAATTTGGTTTCTATATTAGGGATAATTTGATGAGTTTCTTAGACAAAAATATTTTTGAAAAGTGATGAATTAAAAAAGTAATTTAAAAATTTTGTGTTTGGAATAGTTGAGCAAATTCACCTAATAGTCTACAAACAATATCAAATTTAAATGTATTATTTACATTTTATGAATAAATAACGATATCTAACATCAATCGTGTGACTTCTAAAGATTCTTCGCATTTATATCTGTTGCTAAATACTATTGTCTTAATACTAGGTTCAATCTGCCTACCCTCATCTTCTTCTGTCTGTCATTAGTCCCGGCCTTTGTTACCAGGGTCTGCGATCGACTCACTCTATTCTACTTTGCTCTATCTTCAGCATCCTTAGTGGTTGCTCAATTGGTTCTCATATCCTGCAACACGACACCCACCCATCGATTTCTTGGGTGATATAAAAAAGCACTTTCTTCTAATATATGTTTGGTACAGCTTAAAGCTATTTTTTTTCCCATTTCCTAAGATGTAATTGTTACACTGTAATACCTAATTGCCCAAAATTTTTAGATTCTATTTTCACTATATTTTTTACTATTAATAAGCAAATTATTACCTAAAATCACCCTTTTTGATAAGGTACACTGTAAATATAGATAAAGCTCAGTAGTGAGTTTCGCCACTCATATTGCGATTTCTTAATATGCTACTAATGTAAAACTGAGTGTCTTATCACTAAGTTCCTTCTACTTATTGAGATATACGAGATAAAGCGTGAAGATAGAATTATTAAACCGCCAAGTCCCTCTTATGTGAAACATACTTTACAACCAGCAGGATATCACAAAAACAGCGATTCTATTAATCTTCCCTTTTGTTCTGGATCTTATTACTTTTTTATCAATACTAGGATTGTTTTTTGGATTTTCTTATTAATATTATATATTTTATATAGGGGAACTGCAGGTAAGATGGGACACTTAAGAAAAAATCTGTCTTAAACAAAGAATTATAGCTTTATTTAGGATATTTTTATAAAGAATCACTTATTATTAATCAGTCTTCAATATTTCTTATA
>DWQW01005780.1:0-17260 GCA_018249695.1 Heliconius erato demophoon
TTTTCTAAAGGGGATGAAATTTAATCACGATTTTAGAGTAGAGTTCAATGAAGTCGAAAATTTATTGGATAGGCATTTGTTTTATTGGAAATCACATAGAAAATTCAAAGCAATTCGATGCATTTTGGTGATATTTAAGTATTTTTTATACACACTGGTTTACCCTCTGTCTACCTCGCTAAATGCGTGATAAAGCGTGCAAAAAGAAATTATGCCTTGTAAAAAATTAGATAGCAACGTATTTTTATGAGGCATCTAAAAAAATAAATAATAGAATCATAATAAAGTTTTAATATTTTTATTTTTAAGTAGGTACTAATAAAAAAATTCTTAAGCTAACAATGCCTAAAGGTATTAATTTTTGCCTTGTCATTTACATGATTAAACCTGCATTTTCCAATCCATTCTAGTAACGAAATCCTTTGAACTCAGTTGTGTTTGACGGCTCAAAACGAATCCCTGCACTGACTTATTTCAAAGAGACGACTCTGTAATTATAGCCTTTGGTAGATATAGTAACTTGATTTTCAGATAAGGTACCAGTTTCAATAATAACATTTGATCAAATACTAACGGAAGAGATCACCTGCGGTGATAAAGGCCGCCCTTACACCAATGCTTTTCTGTCTGATTGTTTTTTTTCTTTTGTATTAAATCTTGTTGGTATAATAAAGACTTAAATAATAATAATAATAACGTTGATAGCAATATCTACATATACAGAACTCTTTCGTTATTGAGTGACTGACAGACAACACACAAATGAAACTACTAGCTAGAAAGTTGAAATTTAACATGTAGTAAAAATTAAGGAGTGTAAGGTATCAATAAGAGAGTATTTCACGAAATTTTGACGGGATTGGGAAAAAATAAACAATTTAAAAACATTGTCGTGATAATCTTTTCATATAGTGACGTCGTCAGGTTATGTCTGTACACATAAATATATGTATATTTTAATATTATTATGTTTGTAGCAGAGCTCAACGCCGCGGTTATTGCAGATAGCACAGCAGGGTAGAGTAACATAATTAATTGGGTGTCAAGCTCACAATAACATGGCAAAGCACGGCGTAGAGTTCCACCACTCAACATGTGAAATGCATCAAGAATTCAGCGGAATGTAAGAAACGGAGTTTCTTAGGTCTTAGTGGTCTAGGTACGCTCTGCCTACCCTACCATATTATTATTTTTTCTTTATAATGTATTAAAAAAAGCTATCCGATAAAAATCACATGATATTAATTTTCAAAGTAAATTATGTGGTGTACGCAATATAATGAGGACATTATGATAGTAAATTTCCTTTTATCGTTAGTTGCTCTGGCTCTAAGTGCTTTCAACGCTCAGTAATAAAGGCTCGTTTAACATAAACTAATGCGTCGATAAACATAATTTAAAATTTTATGTATATAGATTAGAATTTTAACGTCATCGGAAAATTTCTAATTCTATAGCTGTAGGTTCAAATTCTTTAACCTAAATGTTTCACGGTAAAATAGTTTAGTTTTCTTGTTTTAACCCGAACAGAAGTACGGTTTAAAGTACCACCATTAAACAGGCAATTATATCTAAGTATTAAAAACAGCTTTACACTTTTCCCGCATAGCAGAAGGAATCGAAGAAACTTTCATTCCTCACAAAAAGTCTCTCGCGTCAATTTAGCAAATTTTGCTGTAATCCTAGAATATTAATCTAATCTAATCATCTAAATATAAAATTCTTTTGTTACTGAATGACTGATAGATAGTGCACAGCCAGAACTACGCAGCGTAGAACGCTGAAATTTAGTCTGTAGGTTCCTAAGGAAGTATAGGGAAGCGCTAATAGACATTTTCCCGAAGTTCCTAGGGGAATAGGGCAAAAGGAGATTGCGCTTATAGTACACGTAAACGGAGTTGCGACAACTAATCTAATATAAATAATTAAACAACTTTTTACGGCCTTAGAAGCCAAATAGTTAACATTTTAAATAGGGCAAAGTGAAGTGGCCAGATTCGGATGAGCCTTGAATTACTAAAGTGTAGTTTGTGGATTTTCACAATTAAAACTCGGTAATTAGTTTTTAGGTTTCAGTTTTCGTTTAATAAATTCACTGTGTTGTTTTTTTTTATTATTTTATTTATCTCGAAACAACCTCTAGTTTTATCTGCATAAGTAAGAATAATCATTTGCCCCTTTACTCTCCTCAAGGAGCCTACGTGTCAAAATTTAGTTGGGCGTCGTTCGTCAGCCATTTGATAATGAAAGAGTTTGGTATCTGTAGATAAAATAAGTAAACTTTGGAATTCTGTACCTGGGTGGTTTCAGGTAGACATGATTTGGGTATCTTCAAAAATCACGGCTATCTCCACGTGTTACACGGGATCGTGGACGACGTCGATAACTTACCATCAGGCGACTCGTAGGCTGGTTTGCCTTGTCTGTTTCATAAAAAAAAAACTATATTATAGCCAAATCAATTATTTGTAAGACCAATAACACGGCTACAATTGTTAGACATCAATTATAGCCAATGCGTTATTCTGATGTTTAAAGGTTAAAGAGAAACAAACATCCATACACATACATTTTAGCATTTATATTGTTAGTATCAATGTGGCTGTCAATATATAAACCTAAATACCGCTAATTGGCCAAATCCAACGAAGCAATGAAGTGTGAAGTCTGAGGTTGAACTTCTCATTAAAATATTACGGTTATTTAATTAATTTACATACATACATATGTATATATAGCTTTTGATAACCATAATAATTCACGAATATGAATCGAGTCCATTGGGACATCTTCTGACTGTTTACGCTATGGTTGTTGGTTCGATATACTCGAGAGCATGATTATATTGTAATAATTTTAATTTGGCCGACATGACAAAGTACGGCGTTAAATTTCACCCGCAATACGCAATGTCTCTAAAAAGTGCAGAATTTGACACTAAACTTACTCGATAATCGGCTCAATCCGCTTATACTCTGCTATATACTTATAGATAAAGTGAACCTATAGGCTATATATATTAAAAGAATTGAGAGGTAGTTAGGAGAACCTAGTTAAATCTCTCCGTTCTACAGTTAACATTTTAATTCCCTAACTTTTAAACGAACGTAGTCTCTAAATCAGCAACCTTTTTTGTAAAATTATAATTGAAATACAAACAAAATGACACATTGGTACGGAAATACATAAATTATAAAACTTTGCTTATAAAAACAACAAAGTTTAGATGATACATTCTATACAACTCAACGCGGCCCATATTTTGAAGTTGAAAATATAAATAAATCTTATTATCATATAAAAAAGGTTCAAAATACAAGCAAAATATTTATCATTATTTATTCAAATATACTAAATATATATTTTAACAATGTATAATTAGTATATTTGAATTAATAATTTGTTTTGTTTGTAATGGGTATTTTCAAATGCAGATTTTTATTTTTTCGATTGTTCCCAAGACGTCATTTTTCCTTAGTTTAAATTAGTATAAGTCAACTTGTTTTCAAATATTTGAATAAATACCTTTGATAATAGGAGCCCAAAGAGCTAATTAGAATTAAAATGTTTTTTTAGCTTCGAGCTGCATTCCGTATACGAGTGTATCAGGGTAGACCTTCTTGTATTAAAGTTCTTCTTTCTCAACTCTCCGCCCAATTTTCGATACAAGCATGATCAGTGGCTCAATTCAATGCCTCGCTCTGTCTTGATACCAGAGCGAGATTAAAAAAATATCAAATATAAACATATTTTCTGCGATTCGAACTCACAACCATCATTTTAGTCGGACAACTTCGTACTGCGTCACAAGAGCTCTAAATTCATCTGCAATAATACATAATACTGTACAAGTCTATACAGAGCTGCACCCATGCACCGTGCCTAATAACTATTAAAGATGATTCGAACTAACCAACCGTTGTTTGAGCTCTGCTAACGTTTGTGGCTGGAATAACTGTAATATATATGTATATATATGTATGTCTGAGGCCGTCGTGGCGCAGTGGCACAAGCGTGTGACTGTAAGCGCTACGGTTGTAGGTAATGACGGGCATGGATAATAATTCGGTTCCCACCAAGGGGAATGAATTATTATTTGTTTTATTTATTTACTAGCGGCTCGCCCACGGCTTCGACCGCTTAAAATACATGATTACTGATTTAATAAGCACAATCGATTGACATTATCGTCAATAAATTTTTGATTGTTTTAAATAAAGAAATACGACCATTGTTGATATTTGATATTTATAAAATATACATAAAGCTAATTATGTATTATACGTATATATTTTTGTAACTTTGTTCTTTTTACCTATATAATATACGTCTCATCATAATTCTAAAACTCTGTTAAATGTGCTGATGTCAGTGAATAATTTAATTTAGGTTGTAAGATTCATAATATTCTTTGTAAAATAACTGTATTAATTGCATATTAGCTCCTGTACAGTTTCTAAATTAGTTACATATATTATATGAGCGAACCAACAAAAATATCTTTGTATTTACTTGATATTTCTTTCAAGATCGTTCTTTATCACTGTGTTGAATTAAAATAAATTAAAATTAGCTCCACGCTGTATCCCGCACATAGCAGGGTAGGCAGAGTGAACCTAGTGTTAAGACACTCCGTTCCCCACTTTCTGCCGAATTCTGGAGGCATTGCGTTTTGAGTGGCAGAACTCAACGCCGCGCTTAACCTCGACACCAGAGCGAAGAAATGGAAATATATTTAAGTAAATATTTCATTTCCTCGAGTGGGGATCGAACCCACAACCAGTCGGTTTTGCAGTCACACCTCGTGCCGCTGCGCCACGACCGGCACGTTGAATTAATTACGACTTAAACTTAACTGTTATGATTTAAGAAGGTAATCTCCACTAACAATTCAACTTTGCTTCCTTTTTGTATAAAATATTATATAATAGTGCTTCAAAAATATATATTTTTATCAACAGTCATATAACCCAGACGTTTCTAATGTCATTCTTTAGCCAGGGTGATTGCTATGCTATGCTATTGCGATTGCTATATAATATTCGCAGGTAAACTAATGCCTTGAGTTCATTCAAATGACGATAACTTTTTTTTTAATAAACCGATTTTGATGAACTAAACTTTAATACTCAAGTTGAGTTAAAACACAGCAATTGGTGAAATTCAAGTAAATCGGTTCAGTACTTTCAGAGAAAAATGCGGACAGAAATATGTCGACAGACAGACAGACAAGAAATTCAAAAAAAAATCTTTTTGCTTTCTATTATTCTTTTTAAGTGTCCCTCTATCCATTTCAGTCAAAATTACTAAATGTACAGACAAAATATTTTAACTGTCTTATTATAGAGATTAATCGGCAAAGCCTTAAAAAATCATCACAGAAGAACATTATTTATTTTCAATAAGGAACGGCAAGGGGACAAGTGTCTTAACACTAGGTTCCTCTCTTTCATACCGCAATTTTGGTATTCAGAAGAACTCATCGGAGTTCTTCTGGATCTCGATCCATCAGAAATTAAAACGTTGAGTGCGTTGTTTTGAGTGGCGGAACCACGCTGACTCTAGTAAAAAGCAGGGAAATTTATTTATTTATTTTCATTTAGATTTTAAATAACCCGGTATTTCAATCAATTATTTTTTTTCAAAAATCCATGTAAAATTTAAATGAGTTCTGGTCGTTAATCCTTCTATAAAAAAAATTGTTTATGTTTGTGCCGATAGTAAAAATATTGCAGTGATGTAATATTTGTTAACGTGAAATATTCTTAACTTGGCTTTTGGGTTTTTTCTCTTAGTTTTTTGATGCTTTGAAGTTTTTGTTTTATTACTAATTATTCTATTTATTTCCAAAATATTGGCAATTTTAAAGCAAAATAACAAACATGACATCAACAAATCACTTGCACTCTGTTCACAGTTAGCTTTACATTCCTAACAGCTATTAAGCTTAGTCACTAGTGCCTGAACTAGTGCTAGATACTGAAATGTTTCAGTACCAGTGAACACGCCTAATGCGTTTCTAGATGGATTTATTATACAGATTATACAGGATGTTATATTATAGTTGTGAGTAATAATAGAAATTTAAAAAATACTTCGTCGTATCATAGAGGCCAGTCGTGGCGCAGAGGCACAAAGTGTGACTTTAAAACCGACTGGTTGTGGGTTGGATCCCCACTCGAAGAGATGAAATATTTACTTAAATTTATATTTCCATTTCTTCGCTCTGGTGTCGAGGCAAAATGCGGCGTGGATTTCCGCCACTCAAAACGCAAAGCCTTTAGAATTCGACGGAAAGTGGACAACGGAGTGTTTTAACACTAGGGTTACCTCTGCCTACCTGATCAGCTCTGAATCTGATCAGATTTGATCAGATCTGAAGCTGATCAAATAGAAACGAATAATAGTTGTTTGAAAAATGACACATTTTCAGTGCTTGATCTACTTTGACCACAAGTAAAGTGTCTTACATCGATAAGATTAACGTGTAGCCTAATGACCTATAAATCTTATGGTATTATATGGGCTATTCAACACAAAATAATTCAATTTCCAATTTGTTGTGCCTGTAGTTCCTGAAAAAAGGGCTTCCATCCAGAACTATTCTCCTTTATAATATTAGTAATATAAATTTCAGTAAATATTACATTTCCTCTAAAAATTAAGTCAGCGTTGCCAACGTTGAGTTCCGTCACTCAAAACGCAATGTGTCGAGAGTGGTGGGAAAAGAATAGATTAACACAAGGTCCCCGTGAAAAAAAAAATATTACCTAAAATCAATATCCATTTTTATAAAAAATATAATTTAAAATATTTTCTTTATTAAAAAAAAAACACATTTACACACATATTACAATTTCATTTACAAAGTAGATTACAAAAGACGATAACAATTAATAAAGCCCAACTTCCTAACAATCTACTGAATGAAACAACGCCGGAGAATATTTTCCAATTAAAAAGTTAGTTTCATGTTCAAACCAGACTGGGGAACAATCTGAAACTCGTCACTCGCATTTTTAGGGACTTGATGGGACTAACATACATACATAACATACAATAAACGTTTTAATAGTTTAAACGTTAAATTAAAGTCTGTTATTATTTTTAAAGTGTCATTTCACAGACAGGAAAGAAAAATATATTGTACATTATCTAAAAGATGCGAATTTAAGTCCCGTTAGGCTAAAATTATATATGTTTTTTATAGTTTCACGCACGCACGCTAATCCACAAGGTAGCAAGGTAGGCCTAAGGTTAAGACACTCCGCTTCCTACTTTCTGCATTTTTTTTTAGAATTTGCGTATTAAGTGGCGGAACTCAATGGCTCGTCAGGGCGGAGAAATGGAAGTATTGATAGTTTAATTAAAATAAATAAAATAATTTCTTCTAATGGGAATCACACCCACAACCTGTCACGTTTACAGTCACTACTCATTATTATTATATCACTATTGTATCAGTAAGCCTGTAGGCTGTATATACCGAACAAGTTTTCCACATCTCTCCTTTACATCATCATTAGAGTGAACCTCATCCAGGGGAATTAATTTTTTCCTTTTTCACTCTCTTGAGATAATCCAGACTTATCACAATTGCCATTATAACGTAATTTATAAATAATTTAATCAAAAATAGCTTATTGTATCAATTTATTATTATAATAAATTGAAATAAAAAGGTTCAGTAAGTAAATAACACGAGTCCAGAGTATGCTTTTAAATTGATAACAAAGTCACGTAAAGTCTATTAACGATCGTTTTACATAAAAATATCGAAGTAGTTACGTTTTATTACTTTTATATTTTACTATTTCATATTAAATTTTCTTATAATTTTATGAGGCCGGTCGTGGCGCAGCGGCACGAGGTGTGACTGCAAAACTGACTGGTTGTGGGTTCGATTCCCACTCGAGGAGATGAAATATTTACTTTAATTTATATTTCCATTTCTTCGCTCTGGTGTCGAGGTTAAGCGCGGCGTTGAGATCTGCCACTCAACACGCAATGCCTCCAGAATTCGGCAGAAAGTGGGGAACGGAGTGTCTTAACACTAGGTTCCCTCTGCCTACCCTGCTGTGTGCGGAATATAGCGTGAAGCTAACATTATAATTTTATTTTAGATCATTGAGTTTTAGTGGTTAAATATTATTTTATACGATTTGATTTCAAATTCTAACTTAAATCATGGTATATTTTATATTTATTAGTAGTGATTATTTCAATACTAATTTTAAAGCTACTGATAATGTATATATAAAGTATTTCTGTCATCCTCCTTAAGTAAAACCACAGTTTTACTACTCTATATAAACCTAATACAATTAAAACAAAAGATTTTTTTCCAAAAATGAAAACGTGATTTTTTCAAACAAAACAATTAATAAAATTATCGTTATAAAATAAAACGCCATTTGTCAAGAATATCGCACACGAACACAATCCTATCTAAGCGATACCGCCGCACACGCCTCATTCTCGAGTCTTAGGTAAAGGCGGCGATTTTGAATTGCGTAAAATATAACGAGAGATATTCCTTATACATTCTAGTATTTTTTTTTTTGAGAATGAGTAAGAGATCGGCAACGCTTAGTAGTATTTTTCTAGTAGTAGGTGTTTACGTTATTGGTATCTATTCGTCACACAAAATACAGTATGGATAAACATCGTGAAATGAAAAAAAAAATTCTACGTTTAAACTGTTGAGGTATCTTGATTAAATTCTTTAGATATGGGTTTGAAATATTTTACCTTATATGCTGCTCCCGTAAAAGGAGCGCAGACGCTTCCATCTGCAGAGTAAACTCTGAAAGTTTCGTAATGACTGTTTTCATAAGAAAGACAACATGTTAAAAAATGTACTTACTAATTTACTAAATCATGGAATGGTAAAAAATTTTCTTCTCGTTACACGAATTGACTAACTTAAGCTACCTACCACTTCCTACTTTAAATCGATTTCTCTAGGTATTTACCGAACTATTTGCATTTTTGACCGGTCAGTTACTATAATATGGTCAGTCAGTTACTATAATATAATTATACATATAGTCAGTCAGTTTTGTAGAGTATAAATATTTTGATATTGTAACTTTTGATTGGATCGTGCTTATTATAAATTTGCTACACAAGTATTACTTTATCGCCCATCTTAAAAATTACTAATAAGCAGTGAAATCAAGTATTTCTTAATTGAAAAAATAATCGAAAATTTTCAACTCTGGTAATTAGAATAACATTTTTTTTCTCTTTAATGATTCAGGTACATTTTTAACATAGTGTCATTGAGCTATCTTTATGAAACTTTAAGAGATTACTCGACACAAATACTATCAGTTTTTATTAAAAACAGTTCTGGAAAAAATCTAAAGTAATTTATTTTCGCTGCCACTCTAAAAAGTGTTTGTTAAAATCGAGCTTTTTAAAAAGTTATTTTTATTTCGTTGTTATTTTTAATTTAAAGACCGATAGTTTTATATTATTATGATACGAAAGGTCTAAATCTGACATATATTGAGTAAAAAATCTTGAGCGCAGACCTAATATAATGGCCGGGCTGTATCATTTTCTTCAAGAACACATTTTTTTTAAACTTAAAAATTCCTAAATATCTGCTAATCTACTGAAAATCGCTGACCATACATAGGAGTGAAAAAAGGATTGTGCAAATGTACCGAAGTACTTTCGTACCTATAAACCATTGCATTATTTGCTCGCAACTTATTGAACTTTAAGAAATGAGTTAATAGAAAATCTTGTTCCGTTTCGGTAGGAGATTCGTCTCTATACTCCATAACCTACACACCTTAATAATTCGACGCAAAGTGGGAAGAGTCTGAATGGTTAACGGAGAGTTTTAAGACTCCCAGGTTCCCTTCTGCCTAACTTGCTTTCTATTTAATATACTATGACAAATCAAATCGAAATAACGAAGAGTTTTTAGGTGCTCTCTCGCGGTAACCCTGACCGCAAGTACAGTAGGATATATCGATCAATTGACGTGATGTTATAGCCTTTATCGAAAAAGTTACTATCCATCACATTTCAATAATACCTAGTAGTGCCCGAGAAAAAAGCGTTCAATTAGACAAACCGTTCAACTTTATAATATTAGTATAGATGTATTATGTATGTTATATATAACTAAAAGTGAAAGTTTATTGGCCATACAAAGTTAGAATAGAACCCTCTGATGAGTAAACCTCATCAAACTATTGCAAATTGTTATTAATTGATTGATTTCGGCCTTCTTAATATTATTAAGTTTTCCAAAGTAGTTTGTTTTTGATATTGTTTCAAATATTATGTGAATTAATTGAAATAAATATATTATATTATGTTTATTCAGCTGCAATGCATGGTTCGTGGGTTCGATCCCCAATGGGGGGGAATGATTACCTATACCTAATTATATTCTGTTAATTTGCCCGGTCTGGTATATGAACGCGAACGTTGAGCTTCGTCACTTACTGCAACACTCATCACTTACGCAATGTTTCGAAAGCTAGCCGAAAAGGGAGGAACGTACTGTTTTAGCACTAAGTTCTCTTTCTTGATCGTGCTATGCAAAGGAACGAGAAGTAAACAAAATATTTACATTTATACCTATAGTTTTTTAAAGGGAACCTAGTGCTATAACCTTCAGTTGCCCACTTGCTGACTAACTTTCGGGCCATTGCGTGATAAGTGGCGGAAATCAACGTCGCGCTTTGTCAGCTTAGCAGGCAGAAATAATGTTCATTCCGGACGGAGTTTGAATCGAACCCACGGCCGACGTGCTTATAATTACACGGCTGCTATGACGATACGCAAAAAGCTAAGAATTAGGTCGTGCCGTAATACATTACAATAATTACTATGTTCATTCTGCCAAAAAAGAAGCATATAAATATAAAAATATCTAGATTAAATCAGAAAAAACAGTCATTTTTCCAAAATGTACAGTAAATTTTAAATAAAAACTACGCCCACAAATAAGGAATAAATAACTTAGAACGACAATTTATAAATTGAATATACACAGGACCGCATTCGGAAAGAAGAGCTTTATGTTCGCAAATTCCGAAGCTTTCCTTTTTTGGTCCGACAAAAATACATTTTCAATCTTGCTACGAACAAAAAATGCAATATAAATTTGGAACGAATTTATTTCTTCATTCTTAAACTGATAAAACGAACGAACGAACCGAACTTGTTATTGAGGATTGGGTAATAATTAGTGTATTTTTAAAATAATTACTTTTTAAATTCGTGTTCTAATATATGTTAAAGCGCACTTTTACTGAAATAAAATATTTAAAACAAAGATATAGGGTTTGTTTTATTTAATTTTTTTTATATGTTTTCTAAATAAGTATTATACAGATTTTGTTTCTCATATATAAAAAAAAAACTATAATTATCTTCTCCGGCTAAATATATACGTTTCAATTACTAAGAAATATCAGAAAATATTCAACTATTTTCTAAGTAATTAAACAATGTTGAAACGGTTGTCTATTATTTCAGATATGATATCTCTTTGAGGCAAGAGTCTGCGGTTCATCACACATATGTATCAGTTAGGTTAATAGCATCCTTTGAATACATTGCTTAAGCATAAGCATAAAGCTGCATGTGAAATTAAATTTAACTATTAGAAATTATACTAGAAAGCCATCATACATCGTTTGAGTTTTGAAATGATATCCATTTTTTTTTTTGTTTCACGCTGTATCCCGCACACCGTAGGGTAGGCAGAGAGTACATGGGAACCTGTTGTTAATACACTCTATTCCCCATTCAGACACTTCCGTTCCTCTCTTTCCGGTCGAACTCTTGAGGCATTGCGTGACAAGTGGCGGAACTCAACGCTCCACTTTACTTCGTTACCAGAATGAGGAAATGAAAATATTCAATATTTGATTTAATTCTAACCTATTAAATAAATTCTCCCATCCTCATCATTCACAATCCGTCTCTGTTTAAAACAACGAAGTCGAATACTACCCTACATAAATAAGGCTGAGACAAAACAAAAGGCCGATTGGATTAATGCAGCTTCAAATCCCAACTTAACGAAATACGATCGCTTAGTACACACGATATGTGGACGTAAAATAAAATATATGTGCATACGCTTCATTGATATATTTATTGGTATTTTTAGCGTAGCGATGTATTATTATGTATTAGTGTATACGAACATAGGGCAGAGGGGATCTAGTGTTAAGACACTCCGTTTCTCACGTCAATCAATTTGTTAGACAGTTTATGTTGAGTGGCAGAAATTAACGCCGCGTTTCGTCTTGTTACCATAGAAAGTGAGAATCGAACCTACAACCATCGCGTTTACAAACAGGCGCCATACCGCTGTGCCCCGACGGCCTCTTTTTATAAAAAAATTTTTTAACCAAAATTATTTGATTATAAAAAATTCAAGCTTTGTTAAAAGTATGAGAGAAACATGTTGCATATTTTTTTCATCGTTTCACTTGTGATCGAGTGGTCGTGGTCATCATTTGTTAGAGTAGGTGGTGTTGCGTGAATCAACCACAGCTATCTGTTACTGAATTGCTTCGTTCCATTTGCTATTACTGCTCAAACAAAAAAAAAAATCCCGCTACGTTCAAATATTTAGACGGTTTCTAAAAAAGTATGAATACAAAGTACTACTACAAAACGTCGGTCGTTCGGTAAACTAGTCGTTGCTACCCTGAAGTTAACTTTGAAGTGAAATTTTGCGCAATGTTCACTTGGAAAGAAAATAATTAAAATTAAGAAAAAATCATACATACACACATTAAGGCCACAATTCGTCATATTATTTATTGTTGTTGTCAAGCTTTTTTAATTAAAAATTCTAACAAATTCCATTAGAATAAACACAAAAATAATTAAAATAGCTGGCACGTTCGGAAATGTTATACACAAAGAGCAGAAAAACCAGAACAGTAATAAAATAATATTTGTAAAAACAAAAACCCCGACTGCAACATAGAAAATAAATAAGCCCAATAGTTTATTAGGATTAAGAGTCGGGACCTCTTTAAATTATGCGGGGTTCCTGGTAAAGATTTTATTGATTGAAGAATTACATATAGGTCCCGACTGTTAATCCTAATAAACTATTGGGCTTATTTATTTTCTATGTTGCAGTCGGGGTTTTTGTTTTTACAAATATTATTTTATTTTTCATTTTTTTGTTCGAATTTATTATAGTAATGATAATCATGATATACTTTTTTGAAATCCTGAAATTAAGCTCTTGAATTTGATACCCATATTGTAGTATTTGAAACGATTTTTTTTTTTACTAAGTACAATGGCGCACCACAGCCGCCATGATAATTTTTTATTAACGTCACCTATCTAAGAACACTTGGGCTGCTAATACAAATCTAACGATACCTCAAATATGTAAATCCGTTCAGCGGTTCTGGAGATACGAGCTAATAAAGAATATTACATACATACAAGATACGCGCGAAAAACATAACCCTTCCTTAGCAGTCGGGAAAAATAGAGAGTCAGTTAAAATAAAGATAAGAATCATAAAATTAATAAATATGCAAAGATAATATACATATCCATATAATAATGTATGCAATTTACATGATGCAAATCTTAACTCCACGTCTAATTCATTTGCCTCGAAACTCTACGTTCACATATTATACAAAATATACATTCAATTTTAGTTTACACTTCATCTAAATATGTATTCTGTTATATATACCTATATTCTGGCTAACTCAAACCTACAGGCTCCAGTGGCTAAAGGGAAATAACTTAAAATTTTATCTATAGGTAAATTAAAGAAAGCGTCAGTTAGATACATGAAAACGATTACCTGACGTAATAAATTAGCCTTCCTCGATAAATAGACTAGAGCTAATACTAAAATTTAAATTGAGGCCATCGTGGATCAGGGGCACAAGAGTATGACTGTAATAAGACGGTTGTGGGTTCGATCCCCACTTGAAAATTAAATATTTACTTAAATTTTTCATTTTCAAGTGGGGATTTTATATTTCCATTTTTTCACTCTGATGTCGAGGCAAAGAGCGGGATATAGCGTGAGTCTGATTTGACTTTTTTTTATTTAAAAGATACTAAAATATTTTTTCACTTCGAACCACTTTTACTTGTTGTTGAGATTTGTCTGTAGAATTAAATAAAGTTTTCAGTATTATAGTATTGGATGGACAGACCTAATAAAATCCTGCACTACCTGTTCCGTTAACGACTGCACACGCACTGCTGAAGATAGGAACAGGTGGAGTAATCTTGCAATCTCACTTTTAAATGGAAAATACAGCTCACGACCACGACCACTCCGACAGGAGTGTACGACTAAGAATTATAAAGTATTAGTAAAAATCCTTTCCTACTTTCCTACTTTACGCTGAATATGGAGGTATTTCGAATTTGAAGCGGAACTCCAAGTGAAAGTCAAACCCACTACCGTCGTAAATACAATCAGACGCTGACCCAAGCTTTGCGACGGTCTTAAAATATAATATATCCTTGCATTAGGTTTTATTAAAAGTGGGTAGTTAATAAATAAAATAGAAGAATGCACAAGTGAGTTTACTGTTTTATTATACTTGTAAATAATAATTATTTTAATAAACAAAATCTAATTTTACATAATTTGTGTCAAAATCAATCATTGTCATAATACATCGATTCGTAGAATATTAGTCATAATTCAAATATGCCCGAGTTACTATTAATGGCGACATTAAGCTAGTATAGACTGGACTAAGTGATATAGTGTTGTATTAATCTGATCTACGCCTAATATATTGGTCATATGGATTCCATAGATTAACTAGTACAGTTAATACCTAATTTCTGGCACTACAAATTTATTTTGGAATAAAAGAAGCGCTCATACCAGAAATGCTTTCTCTATCTGGTAAGATGAAACGTGGCGTTGAGCTCCGTCATCCTTTATTTCAGAGATACATCTTTTCAGCTTCCTGCTTTATTCTGCACAGCTTAGTAGGGAAAGGGGACTTAGTTTTAAAATACTCCAGCTTGCACTTTCTGTTCAAATTGTTGAGGTGCGGAGCTCAACGCCGCTATAATATATAAAATATGTGCTGTTGCTTATATATTATTCCTTTAATATAAACCGTTAAAATGTTTATTATTTTATATTATGTAGGTACATAAGATTTTTATTAATTTTATTTATAACTAACTTATAAAATACCAAAAATGTAACACAATTAACACAAACCAATCAAATCTACATAGATTTGGATTTTTTTTGCAGTATCTAAAAATAATAAGCATTTCGTTAGAGATAAAGTAAAATTGATTTTGCACACTGAATCAATCCGTTTTTAATATAAAAAATCAATTTTAACATTAATTTCCCTTTTTTTAATTGATCGCTATTATTTTTCTGATCAAATTCTCGAGATATTGCGTGTTAAATGGAAGAACTAAACTCCGTAATCTTGTTAGGAGAACGAGAAAATGAATATATCAAAAAAGCATACCCTCGAGTGGGAATCGAACCCACATCCCGTCGCGCTTACTTAGTCGCACTATTCCACTGCACCACGATAGCCTCAATAATGTAAAACGCTTAAATTTTAAACAATATAATTTATTTTACTATTCAACTACCTTTTATACTTTGTTAAAGTAAATTATACTACACACCCTCATTTTCCGGTCAGTAATAACAAGTGATCCCGGCCTTGCTTGTTAAAGTCAAAGCCACCTACAATAAGAGGTTTAATAACGGATCCCACTTGGACTATCCCGTGGGATTCATCCCGGGATAAGCTTTTAAGGATAATGACTAACAACGTTAGATACTCGTAGGTGAAAGGATGGAATTGAAATAAATCAAAGTAGGTAAATAGTATGTTTGTATCAAGTCTCCCCATATAGTAGTGTAGGCAGAGAGATTCTAGTGTTCGTCAGAAACATACGTCGTCGTCACGCAGAGGCACGAGCATGCGACTGTACGATGGTTGTGGGTTCTATTCCTACTCGGGGAATTAAATATTTAGTATTTTCATTTTCTCGCTTCGGTAACTAGCCAAAATGCAACGTTGAGTTTCACCACTCAGCACGCAATGTTTTGAGAATTCGGCGGAAATAGAAGTTACTTAATGGGAACTGCGTGTTTTAACTAGTGTTGCGAAACTAATGATAGTTCCCACATCGATAGTTTTAATCTAAAAAAGCATATGCAGTCGATACCACAATCGATAGTATCGATCTTTTCGATACTATCGATTCTACCGATAGTTTAGAAGAATACAATACAATCGTCTAAGTGCAATACTATCGATACTATCTGTAGTATCGTATCTTCTAATCGGAAAATAATCAATACAAGCGATAGTATCGATACTATTGAATGTCTAGGAAACAATAGTATCGATAGAATCTATAGTATCGAAACCATCGATATCTTTCTGACTGTGAGATACGATACTATCGATAATATAGATAGTATTGCATTTGTCCGATAGTATTGTACCCTTTTGAACTATCGATAGTTTCGACACTATCTATTAAATCGATACTATCGATTATAATATCGATAGTCCTTCTATCGGATTACTATCGATAGAATATCGATATCCTATCGATAGTCCACTATGGATCGGCAACACTAGTTTTAACACAGATTCTTGTGGTTTCTTCTGCCTATCCGGGTTTTGTGCGGGTTACAGAATGCCGTTAAAAAAATCTTCATTCTCCACTTTTTGTATAATTTCGTGTAGCTGAACCAAATGATAATTTAAATTTTATGTTTAAAAGAGAAACAACGAGATAATAATATCGGTGCGTTACTTGGGTGCTGTTCCCTAGTTATTGACTATTTTTTATGATATTAGGTTTAGATATATTTCTCTGACACTCAACAAGCAATGTGAGAAATATAGTGATTGTAGTGTCTTAACCTGTTTTTTATTATGCCTATTTACGTATATGTACATATACGTAATTTATTGAGTGTATTTGTATTTTAAATTATTTTTTATTTATTTGTTATTATTATTAATAATTTATCCTATAATTTAATGCACCACCCGCCATCTTTTTTATACAACTCCAAGAACCAAAGGTTGCCTGGAAGAGATGGCTTTAAACAATATTTCTATAGCCTTATTGTACATGAGGCCGGTCGTGGCGCAGCGGCACGAGGTGTGACTGCAAAACCGACTGGTTGTGGGTTCGATCCCCATTCGAGGAGATGAAATATTTACTTAAATTTATATTTCCATTTCTTCGCTCTGGTGTC
>DWQW01005781.1:0-17260 GCA_018249695.1 Heliconius erato demophoon
AGTCAATATCGCTGAGTTCCGCGAGCGCCGGGTCGCACGCGAGGCACTGGTTGCCGACCTCCTCCCAACACTCGTTGCAATACACGAACGGACACCTCGTACTGATGCATGAATGCCATATTTGTACCGTTTTATCTAAAAATATGGATTTAAGATTTAAAACTAGTCTAAGAAATACATACCTGTACAGTTTTATCTAAAAATGTATATTAAAGATTTAAAACTAGCCTAAGTGATACTATAGTAGGGTAGCTGAATATGACCATGGGTGAGTATAAATTTACTAAGAAAAATGATATTTAAAATGTCAGGTTGGTATTTTTTGTTATAGAATTATTAAAATTAACAAAAAAAAAAGAAGATGCCGATCATCAATGTGTAAGCTCTATATTTGGATAAAAAACAGTGTTATTACATTTTCTACCTTTCTGTATGATAACGTAAACAAAATCTAAATTCTTTTCTGATTTTCGCTCTGGTGTCGAGGCGTTGAGTTCCGCCACTCAACACGTAATGCCTCCAGAGTTCAGCGAAAAATGGCGAACGGAATTTCTGTACACTAGATTCCCTTGCTATGTGCGGGATACAGCGTGAAGTTGTTTCATTTAAATAATATATTTTAATATTTTCTTACAAAGGTTAATCTAAGACTCTATGATAATATTTCTGTATGACTTAACGTAAACAAAATGTACATAAATTTAAAGAAATGTTTAATAAATTAAAAAAAAAAAAACCCCCAACCACAAGATAATCAAACTAAAAATTTAAATTTACTATTAATTAAAAGCATTCAATAAATAAAATCAACCTCACTTTGATTGCAATTCAATTTCCCAGGTTCAGGTTCTTCGCATATTAAACACTTCATTCTAGCGGCTGATAAAGTACCAAGCCAGCATAAAACCTGTGGATATCTCATACGTAGGCTCAACAGGTTCTCTCCAGACAAGTAATGGGCCCGCACCGCCTGTACTGCTTTTCGTCGTAATGTTTTCTCCATTTTCATACGTTTTTTGAGTATATCGTTGTAGAGATGCAAAATGCGTTGTTTCTCGCGAATTGGATAAAAATAGCTGCAGATTAATCTGAAAAAATCTTATTTAAATAAATGGGACCTTTTAAAAATTCTAATTATTTACGAAAATTATATATTTAGGTCAGTCGTGGCGCAGGGGCTCAAGTGTGTGACTGTAAATGCGACTGGCTTTGAGTTCGATCCCCACTCGAGGAAATGAAATATGTATTAAAATGTATGTTTTCATTTCTTCGCTCTCGTATCGAGGCGTTGATTTCTGCCACTCAACATGCAATGCCTCCAGAGTTCGGCGAAAAATGGACAACGTAGTGTCTTAGCACTAGATTCCCTTGCCTACACTGCTGTGTGCGGGAAACAACGTGAAGTTGTTACATATAAATAATATATTTAATAATTTTCTTACAAAGGTTCAAATCTAAAAAATTATGGTAATATTTCATCATCTCACCGTCTCAACCTCAGCGTGTAAGGATTTACATACAACAAAACTAAGATCCACAGATAGCCTGCGTAAATGTTGAAATAGTATGAGGTAGGCATCGCTCGGGGACGCGGCAAGCATATGTCGTTAGACAAAGTTATATTTCTCTTGCTTGAGACTAATTCTGTAAGTACCTTGCGCATCATGGTAGACAGTTCACCGTTTCCTTTTACCTATGTGTAAAAAATTTATTATATTTAATAATCAACTAAAAGTATATTATCGAGGCCAGTCATGGCGCAGGGGCGCAAGCGTGTGACTGTACAGTAAACGCGACAGGTTGTGGGATCGTTTCCCACTCGAGGAAAAAAATTTTGAAAAAAAGATCAACCTCCACGCTGTGTACCGTACACAGCAGGGTAAACAGAGGGAACCTAGTGTTAAGACACTCCGTTTCCCATTTTCCGCCGAGTTCTGGAGGCTTTACTTGTTTAGTGGCGGAACTCAAGGCCGCGCTCGCTTGCCTTGACACTAGAGCGAAGAATTGAAAATATAAATGTAAATAAATATTTCATTTCTTCGAATGGGGATCGAACCAGTCGATTTTACAGTCACACTTATCAATTCGTCGCTCTAGTATCAAGGCAAAGCGCGGCGTTGAGTTTCACGACGCAATTCGCAATGCCTCCAAAACTTGGCGCAAAATGGGTAACAGAGGTGTTTTAATGGGAACAGGGTTTCTTAACACTAGATTCCCAGGTTCCAGATTCTATGTTCTTACGTTGCAAAAAGTAATACATGAAAACATTCTTATCAAAGGTTTTTTTTGTATAAATTAAAAAATATATATCTACATCTAATCCTGTACTAGCAACTAACCACGGCCAAATCACCTTAATTTCAATATCCTGGCCTTCATACTGTGAGAGAGGTTCCAAAGCAAATTGCCTCACTACATCCAAAGCTTCGTAGAACAGTCTGTCCAGCATGACGAAGGTCGTCGCCGTTATGGCTTCGAGCATGACTTTAAGGATTTGTGTAACCAATTTACTACGTTCTGATGGTATATAAGTCAGTGAATGTATGTCTATGTATTTAGTTCTTTCCATCTGAAATTATTTTATATTGTTATATTTTTATAATAGTAATGTAGTAAAAGACCAAGGAGGCCAGTCATGGCGCAGGGGCAAAATGTAACTGACTGGTTGTGGGTTCGATCCCCACTCGAGGAGATGAAATATTTACTTAAATTTTTATTTCCATTTCTTCGCTCTGGTGTCGAGGACAAGCATGGCGTTAAGTTTTGCCACTCAATGCCTCCAGAATTCACCAGAAAGTGGTGAACGGAGTGTTTTAACAGCTAGGCTAGCGTGAAGCTAATTTTTTTTTACTAAAAGACAAGCAACTGTTTTTATTTTTTAAAAGGCTTTGCAAAGCTTTAGATTTCATTATTCGTATAAAAATTTCTCTTTACCGTTATACCTATTTATATGAGTTACATATAGCAACAAACATTAAAATATTGTTTAATATGCAGAATATTCAACTATAAATATCACAATGTTCACCTTTTTCAATGGTAACAAAGCAAATTCATTTCTTCTTTGCCGCCTTCGGTCGATTTTCTTAAAATAACCAGTTATATAAACGTTGTCATAATCTATATTGGTTAAATACATATCGTGGTACGTCACCGACGCCACCGCTATCCGGAGAACCAGGAGAGCCAGGCACACGTTCACCGCTACGAACACTGCCTTCATTATTTGATACTTCTCGTCGAAAGCTTGCATTACACGCTGGCGCGCTTCCTTTGCGTTCTATAAAACGATGTCGCTATTTTCAGTTAGAGTTACCATATTTCACTATATTTTTGTCATTTATATTATCCATATTTTTGTCAGTTTCACGCTGTATCCCGCTTGTAGCGGGGTAGGTAATGGGAACCTAGTGTTAAGACACCCCACTTTCCATTAAGGGGAGGAAAACAACGTCGCGCTATGCCTCGACACGAGAGCCAAGAAATGAAAATGTTGAATATTTCATTTCCTTGAGTGGGAATCGAACCCACAATCTGTCGTGTTTACAGTCACACACTTATGGCCCTGCGCCACGATAGGTCTCAGATATCTTAATTTTTTTTTAATCCTTTTTAAAATGTTATTTCACACCTAGGAATACACGTTTTCTTAATAAATATTTATCGCAAATTCATTAATTTTATTTATTTTTGAAATTACTTCCTCTAAGACTGTACAAAGTCTAACCCAACCTCCGATAGCGGTTTTTTATCTTTTGTTTATGCCTAGCTATTTATTTTCCGCATTTCCGTGGAAGCAATAGAGAATTAATAAGTAGTGGCGGAATACAACACCGCGCTTTGTCAGACTGAGCTGAAAATCACCTATGTAAACATAGCGTCTTGTTAGGTAGTTCAGGTTTTATATTTCGTATGCGCTGTAGCCTGTAAGCATGGTTGTACCTATAATATATATAGATATATTTTATGGGTTGATTGGTGTTAACTTATTTTTTATTTTTCACGCATGAACGTTACGTTACAATAAGCTTCTAAATATATAATAAGTCTTCTAAATATATAATAACCTGAGTATCATAAAAATGTTCATGTGTTATATTGTTACGTAGATTTATTTTTTCCAAATCCACTGTAAATGTCTCTTTTACTTTCTTAAGAAATTTAAACTCTTTTGATATATTGGGCTAAAACAAACAGAAGGTATTCTTTTATATTATTGACAAATTAATAAGAAAAAAATTGACTAAGTTTTTCGCAAAGCGCGACGTTGAGTTCTGCCACTCAACACGCAATGCCTCCAGAATTCTGCAGAAAGTGGGGAACGGAGTGTCTTAACACTAGGTTCCCTCTGTCTGCCTACCCTGCTGTGTGCGGGATACAGCGTGAAGCTGTTTATTTATTTTTATGATTAATATATTCCTACAGTCTACACTTTTTGTCAATAGAAGTTCCTACTACTTTACTACTACTACTCTGGGAAAAGGTGATGTAACCACACTTAATTAACACATAACAAAAAATGTGTAAAGGGAACTGAGTGTCTCAACACTAGGTTCCCTCAGTGTGCCCTGCTGTGTGCGGGATACAGCGTGAAGCTTATTATTATTATTTTTAAATATCTTTAAGACATATACGTTCTCTCGAGTGTGATTTGAATCTGCGACAACTGCGTATAAAAAATATAATTTAATGTTTTAAATACATCTCATATAGCTACTAGGGCGAATAATTTACCTTCATTGTAAAATTACACGTGCCAGGACCCAATAACTGTTTTATATCACAAACTCGAGGAACCAGCAACGGCCGACATATAATAGAGTGCGACACCTCCTCTTTACACAAGATGTACGCTGAATAAAATATATTAAAACACGTCGAGATGGCGTGCGAAATTTGATTTTCGCATCGAATTTTCATTTTATTGGCATATGACATGTTTTTTTCTGTTTGGTTTTTAATTCTGAAACGTTTTACTGAGATTTTTCATAGCTTTTCCTTTATAAAATTTATTTACTTTTCGATCTTCACGCTGTATCCCGCATGTAGCAGGGTAGGCGGAGGGAATCTAGTGTTAGGAAACTGAGTTCCCCATTTTCACCTGAAATTCTAATGCCGGTTGTGGCGCAGGGGCACAATCGTGTGATGCGTAAACGCGGTTATTGGTTCGATTTATTTCGAGCTCGACTTTATTTCGAGTAGGGATTGAACTCACAAGCAGTCGCGTTTACAGTCACACTTTGTGCCCCTGCGCCACGACTGGCCTCTTATTATTATTAAATTTACATTAATTATATAATTTTTATGTATTTTAAGTAGATATAGTGTTTAAAAATACATACACGGGCAAATTTACGTAATGAACTATATCCAATAAAGCGTCCGTCAAGTAATTTTCAGCCTTCATTTGCTCTACGTATACGGTTCCTTCAATTTCATATTCTATTGGAGATATTACCTCACGAATAGACCTGTGATTAAAACTTTATATGCATTTTAGGAAATACCTGGAGCAACTTGGGGTTTCTAGGGAAGTCCTAATAGATAATACTAAAGTTTTATAAGAAATGGAGAACGGAGTGTTTTAACACTAGGTTCCCTCTGCCTACCTTACTTGCGGGATACAGAATGAAGCTGATTTGGATGATTTATTGTCTAGGAAGTCTATTTTTCTTGTCCTAGTACCTTAGGAAAAATTCTTTCATTTAGTTTAAATAAAATATTATTTTTTTGTTACACACCTTAAAGTTTCTTTTATTTCAAAGATTTCATCATTAAAACTCAACAGAGCTTTGTTTAGTGGCTGGTATGTTTGTTCATATCTTATTTTGGTTAAATTATATAATAACTCAGTACTGCAGGCGTACACTCTTATTACTTCTTTGGCATTTAATCCCAAGTTAGTTATTGGACCTTAAAGACAATGATTATAATAGCTTCATAAATAGGTTTTTGTAAAAAAGTTTAAGAAACTGTGGTTACACAGCTATTCATAACATGATTATTGTGGGTTCAATTACAATTCCTAGTAATTATATATTTTCACTTCCTGGTTAGGGTAGCAAGACGAAAGACGAAGTTGAGTTTTACCATTTAATAAACAATATTTAGAAAATGGCCGCACCATTTTCTAAATATTGATATAATTGTGTGGGGAGACGTGTCTCTTAGCAATATGTTTCTTTTACCTTCCCTGGTATAAAGGGAGTAATACAATTTAAAGCAAAAAAAACATATTGATCTTCACGTTTAGGTAATCAATTATTTTAAAAGAAAGATATCAAAAAAAGGTAAAGGTAACCTCAGTTTTTTCTAGTTCGCAGGCTTCTATTACTGTAACATATCTGCAATGCTGCATTTTAGTTATTATTTTATATGCTTACCCGCAACAACGTAGCTTAAAACAACCGCCTTCAAAACACCACGACCCGCCTTGCCACAATACATGGGCAGCAATAAAACGGATATACAGCGCATTTGTACTGACATTATATTTAAGAATCCTTAAAAGTTATAATTATTTATTTGTATAATCGTTTTGATTGTTATGACTTAATTGCAATGGTTGTAAATGCACATTATTGTCTTTTCTTTAAGCTTCACGCTGTATCCCGCTTATAGCAAGTTAGCCTAGTGTTAAGACATTCAGCTTCCTACTTTCTACCCAATTCTGGAGTCATTGCGTGTTGGGTAGCGGAACTCAACACCGCGCTTTGCCCCGACACCAGAGCGAAGAATTTGAAAATATATTTAATTTTCTCGAGCCTACAAACTGTTGCATTTACAATCACATCCTTGTGCCACGGCTGTCCCCAATAGACCCATCATCACTAAAAACACAAAAAGTCAATAAAAACGGAAGTTCAAACACAAATTAACATAATATGATAATATAAGACTTACTAAAAATAATTATATTAAAGTTCTTAATGAAATATGTAGCTTAATTTATATATATAAATATATAAATTAAGCTTACTTACCTAAGAACAAGCTTATAATTAGACCTACAACTAAGCTATCACAAAGTAAAAACTGTATCTCCTTTATGAAAAGTTGGTGATATAGCTGTCCCAGACCGAAACCAATTAGAAACGCTATAAAGTATTTTACACATTGTTTTTTGCAATATTTGGAACACACTGTATTATATAAAAATGGGCAGCAATAATAAGACACCGAATTCGAAATCCTTTCCAGATTTATAAATGTTGACATATTTTTGACAACCAATTCTATATAACATTAAAACTTCAGATAAAGCTGTCGTTTAGGCTGTAATAGACTATCAAATGTTAGTGATTGGGACGATATTCAGAAAAAAAAAACCTTTTACATTTAGTATTTATTATTATAGAATTTCGGTATTTTTGCAACACGTTTAGGTTCCATACGTATTTCGGTTTATATAACATTTAATTATTATTATTTTTTTTTTGGGCAGGCAGAAAGAATCTGGGAACCTTGTAGAACAATTCCGTTCCCCACTTTTCGACGAATCCTCAAGGCGTTGCGTGTGGAGTAACGGAAATGCTTTGCCTCGTTACCAGAGCGAGTAAAATTTAAATATTCATTGCCCCGAGTGAGAATCGAAGCTACAACCGTTGCATTTACAGTCGCACGCTTTTGCTCCCTCGACACCATGACTGCCTCGCTATTTTACTTATAATCCTTTTCAAATTGTTACTTATACTAAAGAAGAATTCAATAATTCAAAAATAATTTTAAATTAATCATTTATTACAATTAGTCTTATAAACGTCATTACATTAGTACAGAACTTACGATACATCGAGAAGATTACAAGCGCTTTAAACGATTCAAAGCATTGAATGCTCGTTTCAAAATAAATAACGTTCCATACAAATAATTTCAGTCAAAAACTGCATATAAAATGACGCTGTCTCTCTCGGCTTATATAGGAATGAACGAGATAGAATATTGCTTAGTTACCTCTTAAATAATTTAAACGTATAATTTTGTGCTCAAACTCAATTCACTTTGGTAATAAATAAAGAAATAAGGCTGTCAAAATAAAAATACTTTTCTTAGATAAAAGGAGAGATTTTAAAGTACCATGTATCACTTATTGAGTATATTTTGTTATATTAATAAATGAAATGTAGTTACAAAGTAAAATTAACTTTATAATGACAGCCTTAATAATTTTGATTGACTCCTTGCAGCACAGAAACAAACATAGGCTTACTACATGCCATTTACATTTGTATTATTTTTTTTTATTATATTAAAATTAATTTAAATATATGATATTCAAGATTTTCTGTAATTATTAATTGTAAACATTGTTGTTGTATAGTAAATGCTAATTCACATTCGTCGAGTATCAATCTAAAAAATATATCTCAATTAATACACATTAAATTGAAAAATAAAATAATTTTCACATAAAATATTTTGAGCCAAATGAAAAATAAAAACGCAGTGTACATAAACAAATAACCACAATACAATATATTTATCAAATTCTTTAGAGATAGAACACTAATATTATCAGCATCACTACTAATCGCATTAAATGCATAAAATGCTTATAAAATTTTGAGTTAATTATTTTATTACCAAGGAAACTTGTAACCTCATTTTTGGAAGTTTTCTTTTTAATAATCTTTCAAATACAAATAGATAATCTAAGAAAAATCCAGTTTTATTTTATAAATATAGACATTTTCGCGTTTACTACTGAAACATGGGGTTTCAAAAATGTATAATAGTAAATATAAGGGAATAATCCGGTTTAAGATATAAAAGTTTGTAAACAGCCAAAGAGATCTCGGTTTAAAGAAGATTTTTGCCATTGTATATCTAATCTATATAAGTTTATAAGATCCGGCCAGAAGCTTATGTCTCGTTTTGACAGGACTTTGACATTCAATATAGCATTATAGGATCAGGCCACGAAATCTTGTTTCCTCATTCCTAGATGTAAAGCCAGAGAGGGGTTTCATATTAGAATGGTTATGCGAGGGCCGTAGGCGGGTCTCCAGCGGGATCCTCGGACACTTCGGTGACCATCGGTTCATCTTCTTCTGGTACCTCTAGTATTTTGGGTCCATATAGCAAGAGATATGCGCAGTGCCAGTCACCTAAAATATTTTCATTAAAGATATAATCTTATGTAGATTGTAATAATGCTTATGAAAAAAAGTGACAATAATATTCCTCAGTAAATTAAAAAACTTTATATAACTTTATTTTAGTCTTATACTTGACAAGAATAGTTAAACTGGGTTTTATTTATTATTATTATATAATCTTCACGCTGTATCCTGCACACAACAGAATAGGCAGAGGGAACCTTGTGTTACCCCATTCCCCATTGAGACACTTCTGTTTCCCGTTTCCCCCCGAATTCTGGAGGCACTGCGTGTTGCGTGGCAAAACGCTACATTAACGCCACACTTTGCCTTTACCAGAGCGATTAAATCAAAATATTAAATATATGATTTCTTCCTGATTATATAAAATGATGATAAAATGATTATTTACTATGAAAATAAAGGCGTTGCTAAGGAATTTGAGAGAGAGATAATATATGTAATAGTAAACTTTTGCTTAGGTCTCTATTTCGCAATGCGAAGATAACATCGCGGTTGGCTATTGTGTTTAGCAAAATTAAAGTAAAATTAAAATAGTTAAATAAAATGCATATTAATAATTGTTATAATTATGACAGATGATTCGATACAAATGGTCGACGATATTTTTAGCGATAATATTTATTCATTTATCTTTTATTGTACTAAAGTTCTTGTACTAAAGTTTGTGTTCTTAATATAAATTTACATAAATAAATGTATGTACCTACAAAAATACATTACAATACAATATTTTCTAATGCTATATAAATATTGTATGCTATAATAAAATAAACTAAAGAAATATTTATTATGCATATATATTTTTGTCAGATATATAAAAAGAATACTAATACTATAACATTATAAATATTTAATAAAACATGAATATTATGAATTTACAAAGTCTGACTCCAGTGACAGCAAACAAGTCGGACATGTAGCTAGAGTTGTGAGTCGAAATGGAAAGTGTAAGATTAGTTTGTGATCGTAAAGATTTATCATGAAAGGAAAGAGAGATTGGAAGAAAGATACGAGGACATTAGGATTGTATAGAATGGAATAAAGTAGGCAGAGCAACCAGTTCTTCCTACAGTCGGCCATTGTGAGTCAACCAAGCTGTTTCCTACTAGGTGAAATATGGTCATACTTGAGTAGGTTATAAATAAAACGTATGGAGGTATTCAGCAGCCCTTCAAGTTTAGGTCACGATATGTTCTACTTATAGTCGCACGCCCTATTAGGCTACAAAAGAAAAAAAGAATTAACACTGATCCATATCCACTATTACCTTCAAATATTTCGTCACATTATAAAAAAAAATGTTGGCATAATACCCGACAACCTTTGCCAATTAGAAAAAATAACCCGTGAACTGACCTCCCCCGCTGAGCTTGAGCACCTCCTCCTCGGAGACGGGCGTGACGGCGTCGTCGTCGCAGCGCAGCCAGGCGGCGCCGCGCGCCACCCACGCCACGTAGTGCCCCGACGACGACGAGCGCCCGCGGTGCGTCAGCACGGCCTGCAGCCGGTAGTAGCCGCTGTTGTTGCTGCCCGCGTCTGGGGGGATGGTGGGAACATTTTTAATTACATTTTTTAAAGTGTTGTTCCACACATAGGGAAGAAAAATACTTATTTAGAAAACGTATAAAAATTTGGTCGATTTCGCGCGAAGGCGCGGGTTCGAGTCCCGCTACGTCCCCCGTAAGTGTGGAATAACACTTTAAAAAAAGTTAAAAATTATTAATAAATGGTATTCTCCCTTGCTAAACGATAATTCTTAGTAATTATCTTTGGGTAGCGGAAATTTGTAAAAATCTCCCTAGATGCTAACAACATAAATAAGTTGTAACTAGCGTATAAAAATTTCGACGTAGCTTGATGAGAACGTATGGCTTAGTGGTCAGAGTGCCTGGTCGGTTTTCAGGAGGCGCGGGTTCGAGTCCAGCTACGCACGTTCAAATTTTTATATGTTTTCTAAATAAGTATTTTTCTTTCCTGATGGTGAAAATAATTATATAATAATGCCCTACACGACATCTTAGCTTATAATATATTAATAATCGCTCATATTAAAATTATTTTTCTATACAACAGCATGGTTGGTAATTGATATAAAATTACCTCTTACTGTTCTGACACAGTGAATAAATGTTTAAATTTATGTATTAATTTGTATGTATCATTTAAAAATTGTATTTGTATTTACCATTGTCAAACCAGTATGGAAGATTTTTTTTTACTTTATTATCCTTTTTGCTGTCGCCGTGACTTTTGTTTTTTGAACTCAGTGATGATTCCACAGTTGCGTCTTCTAGTTCCTGAGGAAAATTATGTAATTTGTTAAATTTTAATACAAACAAATAATGAATCAACTTAATAAAACCTTTTTTCTTGTGGCAACACTAGGATAGTAAGGTCTAAAAAAACTTCTCCCATAGAATTAATTGAAATTTTAATATTTTTAATTGTAAAATTTGGTGTAATTTGTTAAAAAGTGTCTTATATAGACGTTTGTACTGTTAATATCATATTCAGTAATTAAAATTTGTGACTTCAAAGTGTTTGTGCTGTGTTTTGTTCGTCAGCTGTCATCGCGCAGGTAACGAACTACATTTCAAATTTAATACGATACTTCCTTGCTTGTTGCATTCCCTTTACTTTCTAATACATTTAAACATTTATAAAGTAACAACACTATTCTCAATTCTACTATTTCTTTAACTATTTATTTGCACATGCATATACTAGTAGTAATACTTAAAGAATAAAAAGGAACTAAAAAAATATTTTACTACTCGAAATATTAAAAAAAACGCCTTAAAAAGAAATGTCATATATCCAAAAATAACAAATAGATATAATACTTTATTAGTTGTAATATAAAAAAAACTTACTTTAAATTTATTTCTCATAGGCGTCAAACGCTCTTGCAGCTCCGGCGTGCACAGTTCATATACATCCAGGTCCAAAGGAAACTTAACATCTTTGAGGATCTTCGCATTGATGGACTCCTTCTCTTTATAGTAAAAACGTACAAATTGCACTGTTAAATACGCCGGCAGACGACTTATTTTGCTCTGAAACAAATATTTATCATAAAATTATTTGAGGCTGTGATGGTGCAGCGGCACTGTATCTCACTAAAAGAAGCGATGCAATGTAATTTAAACTCGGGGGACTGCTTTTATTTTCTTGGTCTGGTTACAAGACATTCTACATGCACTGTTTAGAAAATTGGTCAGATTGGAATATTTAACAAATGGTTTATATTAAATAATAATTACTTTCTTGCCAAACAAATGCCGCCTTTATCTCTCTAATGGGTAGGTTAGGTGTTGATAATTTCTTTGAAATTGAAAGAGAAATCTTTTAGGAAATAATTAAATATTCCCAAGGAGCCCAGTAAAATTTAAATAAATCCCAACTGATAATGATACTATTTTACAATAAAGTACATTGAGATCCATAAAATGTCTGAATATCTTGAGACAGGATAGAAATGTGATTGAAAATAATCTAATTTAATTTTTATTATCCGTACAATACTTACAGTTTTCGTATAAACAGCATCTCTTCCCAATGTTTGTGACATTTTAGTGATTTGTTCTGCCATTTTCTGAAATTATATTTTTAATTTCATATCATGTGGAAATAAATATTACCAATTTTTAACGTTTCTATTTTGTTTAAACTAATTTTTATTATGTGACGTTTATGTAGCATTGCAAAATTAAGAGTATAAAGGAGCACTGACATAACTTCTACAATACAAAAACTAAATACAATTGTCTTTTTAAAGTAAGAATAACGCGACACTCCTATGTACACTCAGAAAAAGGTTAATAATATAAAATCTTATCAACATAATTAATTAAAAAACAAACAGAAAAAAAATATAACAAGTCATTAATTACATAGGCCATGTCAGTCTATCGGTATACAGAACTAAAAGAGGCCAGTCACTCTGATGTCAAGGCAAAGCGCGGCGTCTCTGTCTACCCTGCTATATGCGAAATACAGTGGGAAACTAAACTAAAAAAAATCAAACACAATAAAATGAATAAAACTTACAGATCTAAGCCCGGATTGCAAATATTTGACATCCTGGGATATGAAGCAGGACAGCTGTAGGAACGACTCGGAGGAGCGTGTCGGAGGTTCGTCTGCCTCGCTGCATACTAACTCCACGTCGAGTGTCCCACCAAAGTACTGCTCTACTACGGATTTGCTGGAAAACAATTATAATATTTCATTTCAATACTAACTATACTTTAGCTTCACGCTGTATCCCGCACACAGCAGGGTAGACAGAGGGAACTTAGTGTTAAGACACTCCGTTCCCCACTTTCTGCCGAATTCTGGAGGCATTGCATGTTGAGTGGCATAACTCAACGCCGCGCTTAACGTCGACACCAGAGCGAAGAAATGGAAATATAAATTTAAGTAAATATTTCATCTCCTCGAGTGGGGATCGAACCCACAACCAGTCGGTTTTGCAGTCACACCTCGTGCCGCTGCGCCACGACTGGTTTCTGGTGCGGGATACAGCGTGAAGCTGATTTAATTATTTTTTTTATTTAGTATAATAAAAGAGATTTTATTTTTTTTTGAATTGTGACACTATTTGAACCAAGGTGCGATATGTCTACATTAATATATATAAATGAGATATCTACTTGTTTTGTCAACTTTATCAGAAAAAAATATTTTTTTATCTTCATGACCTGTCCTGTCTGGGAATATAAAAATCTATCAATAAGACACTTCCCGTTTCCCACTATCCGCTGAATTCTGGATGCATTGCGTGTCGAGTGCCGGAACTCAACGCCGCGCTTGGCCTCGTTACCAGGGCGAAGAAATGAAAATATTAAATATTTTATTTCCTCTAGTAGGAATCAAACTCACAACCTGTCTCGTTTATGGTGGTACGAGTGTGCCTCCCACGCCACGACTGTGTTTACTTAAAGTATCCAAATGTTTAATATCCAATACATATACAGATTTTACTTTTTCAATTTATTCATGCGATGGCATGTTGACAAATAAAATATTTTTAATTTTTGGTCCAGTTTTACTCGTGTTTTAAAATATAAAACATTATAATAAAAACAACAAAAGCAACAACGGAATCACAACAGTATTTTCTTATAAACAGATTGGCAGATTGTAAAAATGGCGGATATAATATGACAGAGGACAAAACATCAAATTTTAATGTAAAATGTCCGCAGTATCTGCGATCTATAATTTATTACAGTATTTTATTATTATAGTATTAAAATGCGTCTCAAGTTTGAGAACAAGTTGGCCTTTGGGTGTTTTTACATATCAAGTATTCAAACACTAAACTTTATTTTTGTAATAAACAAAGTAAAAATAGAGTGTCTTGACACTGGCCTCTCTGTACCTCACCAGTGGCCTGAATAGTCGAATTAAAAACATAAATAAGTTCACCCCTCCATTGTAGGTGCTTGATGGAGACAGTCTCCAGGATTGTGAAGCCTTTTGCTGTGCTAACTGTCCCCAATTAACCTTTGATTTTAAGAAAAAATATTAAAAAATATATTCCCATATCAGCTACAGGTTATATCAGCTTACAGCTAAAGGCAGTCCAGCATTACGAAATATTTTGCATTACCAACAGTCCTTGAGTTTTTTTTACTAATTAAAGAGGTAACAGAATACAGGACAGAGAAGCCCAAAACTGTTCTCTGAGGCTCTTAATAAAACAAGTAGGAATAGAATGTCTAGACACTGAGTTCCATAGTGGTAGGCGTGGAGCCTCACCTGTCAGCTTCAGGTGTTATTGGCAGTCTCATCCTCAATGCACGAACCATCTCAGTCCAGCATTCTGAAGCATCTTGCTGTGCCAATTGTCCTCCAGCTCCTCTCTCTGCTAAGCGGGGAGCAGCCGCATGCAGCGCATGAAGAAGCCTGGCAGCAGCTGCGGCACAGGCTCCGGCACCACCATTCTCTAAAGCTCTCATAGTTTCACTTAACGCAGATGTGAGACCACCAGCTGTTCCACCGCCAGATGCTGAAAAATAAGAAACTATTTAGAATCCCATAGATGGTAGTGTGCTGTTTGTGTTGCTTAGCAGTTCCTGCAACTTTTGACTCAATGTTCAGGGGGCCCCTAAATGTGCATTACTCCTGACTTCCAGTCTGAGCTCCTGTCTCTATCACCAAATTTGAAATGATTCTTACTAGATGTCTTTGAATGAGCACACTTTGTAATTTTAATTTTTTAAGTTTAAGAGTATGTGTGGAAGCTGTTTTTAAAAACATAATGTAATATAATGTAATGTAATGAGGCTGGTCATGGCGCAGCGGCACGAGGTGTGACTGCAAAACCGACTGGTTGTGGGTTCGATACCCACTCGAGGAGATGAAATATTTACTTAAATTTATATTTCCATTTCTTCGCTCTGGTGTTGAGGTTAAGCGCGGCGTTGAGTTCTGCCACTCAACACGCAATGCCTCCGAAATTCGGCAGAAAGTGGGGAACGGAGTGTCTTAACACTAGGTTCCCTCTGCCTACCCTGATGTGTGCGGGATACAGAGTGAAGCTATTTTTTTTTTTAATGTAATATAGTACTAAATTGAAAATAATTCATATTCTTACATTGGTCATATTTGAGCAGAGCATTTTTCAATTCAGGAACAGTTTTAAGACATTGCACTGTAGCATTCATGTAACAAGTGTTACCCAAGTTAATTAGGCCCTCTGGAAGATCAAGCTGCAAACAAGGAAAAATAATTTAAGGTTATCTTTTTAAGGTTCATAGTGTATTTCTCCAATACCTAGGCTAGAGCAGTGTTGTGTTAATAAAAAAAAATTATAGATTTTAAAGGGAAGTTTCTAAATTTAATATTCTTTATATCTACATACATAAAAGGACATGTACCTGTCTGACTGAGGACGCGCACGCACAGCCGTAACCGCTAATGGTAGAAATATGAAATTTGGATATTTATTTTCATAATCTGGACATCCACTAAGAAGGGTTTTTGAAAAATCTTTAAATCACCACCGATTTTTATAAAAATTTAAATTCAGACTTATAAAAATATTTTATTGAAGACATGTTTGTGGTTTTTTTTAGAGTTCACTCCTAAAGGTACAAATACGCGGGCGAAGCTGCACGCGCCCACTAGTAATATTTTCGTTTTAATTGCGTGTTGAGTGAATAACTCAACACCAAAACAAAGATGATAGAAAAATAATTTAAATCTTATATATCTCCTTAAAAATATAAAAGAAAGCAGTTTCACACTTTTATCCACATATTACTGCAGAGTAGGATATGTTGAGTGTCAAAAATAAATATAATTTAAATATAATTTTTCTCCTGAGTGGGAGTTGATATTTGCAAATAGTCAATAAAAAAAATCAATTTTCCATCAAAAAACATATTATTTTTAAATTTACTTACAGCAGTAGCTAGTTCTGATTCATTCATATCCTCAACAAAACGGGTTTGCTCAACAGGAGCAGCTGGTACATCTTCTTCTTTACTTCCCATTACAAGCACAATTGCATTCTAAAATTATCAACAGTATAAAAAAAATGTTGTATATATATAAGTATAAAATATTATTTATTTTTTACCTTCACACCATATCTCACACAAAATAGAGTAAACAGGCAGAGGAAACTTTTTAAGATACTCTGTTTCCTACTTTCCACTCAATTTATTAAACATTATATTGACAATTCTTAGGTAAAATAGCTAAAAGTGACAACTTACATGTTTTTATTTTTCCCTTTTGATACTTTACATAAGGACTGTCAATATAATGAGTGACAGATTTGTCTGTCTATTACTAAGGCATGGAAATGAAAATATACATTTTGGATTATTGACAAACTTAAAGCCAGTTGTGGTGCAGGGCACAAATATGCAACTGTAAATATTACAGGTTGTGTGTTTCATTTCCCTTGAAGAATGAAATTATAATTTTCCTCCTCTGGTAACAAGACAAAGTGCAGCGTAAAATTCTGCAATTTAAAACACAATGCTACTCAACAGTAGAAGGTGGAGAATGAAGGTGTTTTATTTTTTATATGCAATAGAACTACAACTTAAATTAAATACTTACATTTGTTAATTTAAAATTTGCCCAGCTGTCATCTTTTAATGTTACCCCTCGACAAA
>DWQW01005782.1:0-17260 GCA_018249695.1 Heliconius erato demophoon
ATTTTTCTCCACTTCCAGATTGTCAATTAATTTATTATTTGCTATTCTAAAAATAAAAAAAAAAAAGTAATTTTTTAGATCACATCTCAATTCTTTACGTGACGGCCCAAAAGTTTCATTCTCCTTTTTATACGTTTTCTAAATAAATATGTAATATATTTTTGATATGATATATTTATATACTGTTTACTAACTATGAATATACTAATTTTAATACATACTTATATAATATATACGTAATGTCTCTATATATGATTTATTTAATAGTTACACTATCAAGTGCTTTAAAACGCGCTACTTCTAATTATCCATAGAAATTATGGACATGTTAAAAATTCAAATTTTGTATACTCATAGACAAACATTATATTTTTCAGTTACTACAAAAACACGAACACCACATGTATACGTAACTAGTGTACTTTTTTTTTTCAGTTTTACTCGTAAAGCAGAGTGTGCTTAGAGAACCTAGTGTTAAGATACTCCGTTCCCGACTTCCAGTCATTATCATTGTCAAGTGGTGAAATGGAAAAATAATGTTTTCTCAATTGGGAACCCAAAACCAACATGCTTACAGTTAGATCCCGTTCCATTGTGATACGAAGGTTTTTTATTAGCCTCACGCTATATCACGCGTGTAGCAGGGTAGGCACTGGGAATTTGGGAACCTAGGGTTAAGACATTACGTTTCTCAATAGAACATCCCTGTTCGCCACAGATTGCTAGTACTGCAGAGTATGAATGGAACTTACTTATATTATTATTGGAGGCCAGTCACAAAGTGTGACTGTAGAACCGACTGGTTGTGGTTTCGATCCCCACTCGAGATATAAATAAATATTTACTTAAATTTATATTTCCATTTCTTCGTTCTGGTGTCGAGGCAAAGCGCGGCGTCGAGTTCTGCCACTCAACATGCAATGCCTCCAGAATTCGGCAGAAAGTGGGGAACGGAGTGTCTTAACTCTAGGTTCCCTCTGCCTACCATGCTGTTTGCGGGATACAGTGTGAAGCATTGGATTCTTATACTGTTTACTTTTTTTTTAAGAATAGGCAAGAGCTTTGGTAAATACTTTACATACAATAATTACTAGCTTTCACCTCCAGCTTCGTCTGCATTGTCAAATGGAAATGACTATGTTGACAGATTCTAAGAGCTCAAGGTAATTCTTCAATGCAAAAACAAGTGTTTGATTCGATCCAGTAGTTCCTGAGAGTAACGCGCTTAACCAAACAAACTTTTCAGGTTTATAATATAGATAATTGTATACTATAGATTAATACGTGCTAAACGTATAGAATTTAAACCTACAACTATTTAATTGATTTTTTTATTTAAAATATTTAAACTTAAAAGTACTTAATAATTAAATACTGCAAAAAGTTATACAAAACAACAATCTTAATAATAAAATAAAAAAATTATATAGAACCTACACATCAAAGAATTTTACAAGGTAAGCAGTGTTTAGACACTCCTTTCTCCACTTAAAACATAATAAATTAAATTAAGATTAAATATTTAATTAATTTAACTAACAATACCAATAGTTTCAATATCTTTTGGATAGAAGAAATTGTTCTTTCGCATCGGAATTGACGAGATCTGCTGGTCGACGGGCATTCTGGTGTCATAGAGAGATGGTGATTGAAATATGATGCCGAAGGTACCCACGAAACAGGCGATGGTGAACAGCCATAGGAAGAACCTGTCCAGCACCATGGACATGAACTTCCAGTCTTCTACTACCTGTGGACAAAATGCTTAAATTAGTAATTGATAATAATAAGTCATCATTATAATTGTAATATTGGCTATAGCATGATAGCACTTTCCGCTTGAAATTAAATGTTACGGAACTCAACGCTGTTGTTTGTCTTCTAAGATTGGGGAAATAATTCAATCAATTTAAAAATTGAGGTGAGTGTATATTGAACTGACTACAATCACGTTTACTGTTAAATGCGTTGCCGTTGCGCCACGATGGTCCACTGTCATCTGTCTTAATGCCTATGCATATCATTAAGTAATTACTAATTATTAGACATACAAAAGATAGTAAAATCAGCTTCACGCTGTATACCGCACAATGCAGGGTAAGCAGAGGGAACCGTGTTAAGACACTCCATTCCCCACAAACAACAAATAGTTACGGGTTCAAATATCGATTTTATGTTTTAAGCTCTTTGATTTTATGCTTAGATTATATGCGATTCCAAGTATGCTTCTACGGCTCTTAGTTGAGTAGTACTAATCCACTCAAAATATTACCACAATTTTACCCTAAAAGCTAATAGAGGAGATTAGAGTAATGTTTCAAATATTAAACAAGTCAAAAAATTGTGTATATTTTTAAAATGTAGTATCATCAACACTTCAAGTGAGATTGAGCATATGATTCATCAATTACTTAAAAATTCTATTAAAAGTTAAAATAACGTCACCCTTCAGTAATTCTGAAATTAAAATGAAAATTTAAGAAGAGTTTTATCAAAATCTGTCATTATAAATAAATTCTGTTTTAGCGAAGAACATATTTGAAAATATAAATTAAATTGGCCTCTTAATTACCTACTGTAATATAAATATATTTTTTTAAATCATCATAAATTGTTTTTCACATAGAAGAATCTTTTTGTTTCGGGAATTAATCTCGGCTATTGTCAGGGTCTGCCTTTCATTCAGCCTGTGGAGTAGAGTTCGCAGGGTGCGTGGTGTCGCGGGGCTTTTGTATCCTCGGTGGTTAGCCCGTCGGCTCTCATGTCCTTCATCACAACATCCAACCAGCGGTCCCTTCGGCGTCCGGGAGGTCTAATTCCAGGGACTGATATAGCAAGGCACTTGCATCCTGTCCACCTTACTCTTGGAGCTTATCCGCTACGCCACAGACTCCAAGACTACCTCGAATGAATGTGTTACGTATGCGGTCAGACCGCGTTATGTCCCACATACATAAGCATCTGTATTTCCGTGACGTGAAGATACTGAGTGTGCCGAGATAGTGCTGGCCAGCATTCGCTGCCATATAAAAGAACTTGTAAATCAGCCCCTTGAGTTTAGCTTTGAACAGATATGTGTGAGTGTTGATTTTTTTTATTTTTCAGCGCAAATTTTGTTGTAAGTAAATTTCTGTGGTAGGTATCAGAATATTCTGCTTCCCGACTCCCCCCTTTCCTACGCCCATGTCTATATGAAGTGTTTATAAGAATTTCCCAGACTAGAGAAATATATAAATAATTCATTCACTCGAGTGGGGATTGAGCCCACAATCGTTGCGTTTACAAATACCAAGTTGTCCCACTATGCCACAAAGGTCTCAATTATTGTTCTAATCACAGCGCAATTTTTGCGATTCAAATAAATGATTAAATTAAAATATCCCGGACGTAAGTTCAATTTACACTTCACGGCATTACCGGGGAAGGAAAAGAAGTATTATTGGCAATTCCTCCTGACATCCGCCCCAATAGCTTTAGAGGGCCCTAATTTGATCTAGCTACAGCGATAAGTAAAAGAGAATGTACTTTTATTTTACTTTTGTTTGACACTTTAAAAGTTTCTTACAAATTCTATTCAATTATATAAAGGTTGTATTAAAATCTCGTTTTCTAGTTTTCAAAGGCTTAATTTAACCTCCTTCTTGGAGTAGATTGTGAAGTTTTTTTCATTATGTCGCCGTTGGAACGAAAGTCGTTGCTCAACGATTTCCTGTCAGAAATTAAGCGTTCGTTCCGTAATAGTAGAGCATCTTGTTCACGTTCTGGCTGATAGGAATGTAGCCAAATATATATATATATATATATATATATATATATATATATATATATATATATATATATATTTTTTGTTATTTTTTTAAGATAATGAGAAAGAAAGTGTTGCTTATAAAATCATGAAAATGATAAATTTTTGGATATTTTTTTCTTTAAATGTATTAACTTCCCTGTATCCCGCACACGACAGCAGCAGAAAGACAGAGGGAACCAGGGCACTAGTTTTAATACTCTCCAGACATATTCGTTCCCTACTTTCCACCGAATTCTCTGAACATAGTGGAACTTAACGCCGCACTTTGCCTCGTTAAACAAGGTAAAGAAATAAAAATATTAAATATTCATTTTCGCGAATTGAAAACTGTCGCTTAAATTTTATTATAGTTGTTATTATCGCTTCGGGTAGATAGTGAATAACGGAGTATCTGGACACTAACTTATCTGCGCTTATAAAAAAAGCTTTTGTAACACTATCAAACAAGAAATAAATTAAAATCGATTAAAAATATACTTCTCTATATAAAAATATCACGATACAAAAATAAAATACAAAAAAAAAACCTACAAAGCTTACCTCCTAGCTTGGGATAAAATAGAAAAATAAGAGCATTGTCATCTCTATGCAAACTGGAGCTTTCTCTAAAAGCTCCTTTGAGTGGGATATTAACGCCTTAATGTAATATTTTCACATTTTTAATATTGCTTGTGTTATTTCTTATGTCTTTCTATGTTTTTTTTTATTATTTTCGATAACTAAAAACGTTTTGGAATAAAGTTTCAGTCGCCGAGGCCGACATGACACAGGGGTAGAACTTCGACTGTAAACGCGGCGGTTATAGGTTCAATTAAATAAGCGATGACATCAAGAGTTTTGTTCAATTCACCTAGCATAAAGGAAAGCCGGAGGCCGGTCGTGGCGCAGCGGCACGTGGTGTGACTGTAAAACCGACTGGTTGTGGGTTCGATCCCAACTAGAGGAGATGAAATATTTACTTAAATTTATATTTCCATTTTCTTCGCTCTGGTGTCAAGGTTAAACTCGGCATTGACTTCTGCCACTCAACACGCAATGCCTCCAGAATTCGGCAGAAAGTGGGGAACGAGAGTGTCTTAACACTAGGTTCCCTCTGCCTACCCTGCTGTATGCGGAATACAGCGTGAAGCTGATTTATTTATTTTATCTAGCATAAAAATATATCCAAATAATCGAACCCACAACCGTCGTGATTACATTCACACGCGTGTACCACCGCACCACGTCGACCTCGATACATATAATTATTACAAACACAAAAGCTCACATACAAACTGTTCGACAGTCATAATCTGATAAAGTTCATTAAGTCCGTTCAGGTGGCGTTATAATTAAATATTGTAATGATATTACATTTCATACTGAATACATACTTCCTATATGCGGAAATGTCTACTGACAAATATTATTTTAGCTGTAATTAAGTTGGGATACAGTTTCAGCTTTTGTTGCTTTAAGCAAAATAATATGGAGAGATTAAAATTAAAATATGGTGCTTTTTTTTGCGCCACGACTGGCCTCTTCTTTCAATATGAAATCTCAAGACGAATCTTGAGATTTCATATTGAAAGAAGAGGTCAGTCGTGGAGCATCGTCACAAAGTGTGACTGTAAAACTGACTGGGTGCGGGTTCGATCCCCACTCGAGGAGATGAAATATTTATTTAAATTTAAATTTCCATTTCTTCGCTCTGGTGTTGAGGCAAAGCGCGGCGTTGAGTTTTGCCACTCAACACGCAATGCGTCCAGAATTCGGCAGAAAGTGGGGAACGAAGTGTCTTAACACTTAGGTTTTATTTCATTGATATTTAAGCTAGAAATACACAGAATGTAACGCGATTGACGGATCAACGGTTGTCTATGGGTAGGAGATCGCAGCGCCTATAAAGTTTACCCTCATATAAGTTCAGCTATTTTCAGTGGTTCAGCAGATGTTTGAGAATTTGTGATTTTTTTTGCAAAAAATCGGTGTTTCTGGAAGTTTTATAAGTAAGTCTAGCTCAATGTACTCGAATCATAAAATTAAAAAAATTAATTTAAAAAATGTTATTCTTATTATGAGAATCGAATAATTTAAATCGATTTTTTTAGATATTTACATAAGTGTTTGCATTTTTCATCTGTCTTCTACAATTAGACAATGCTTATACAGTTCAAATATTTTGAAATTGTAAAAAGAAAAAAAAATAATAATAAAATAAAAAGTAAAGCTAAACTACGTAAACACCGTGAATACCGTGAATTGGTTTGTGCACTTGGGTGGTGGGTAATATTAACTTTCACATGTTGTAGAAAAAACATTTTTGTACCATCTATTTTAAAAATTCATAGACAACCAAAGAATATTTAGTTCATTTATAATTAGAAAGATTAAATATAAACAGTTTCACATTTTATCCCACACATAGCACGGTAGGCAGATGGAACCTAGTGTTAATGTTTAGCCACTCCATTCCCCAATTTACGCTGAAATTTTTGAGGCATTGCCTGTTGAATGGCGAAACTCAACACCGGACTTTTTGCTGCCTTAGTGCCAGCGCAAAGAAGTTAAAATATTTAATAAATAATAATTCATTTCCCCGAATAGGGAACCCACAACCATCGCGTTACAGTCACACTCTTGTGCCCCTATGCCACGGCGGCCTCAATTAAATATATTAATCCAAATTTTATAATTTTAACTCTAGCAAGATTTGAATACTGTTCGAACAAAACGTAAGTACTCTTAAACATATACTGGAAGAAACTATTTTTTTATTTTATTATCACAAAAATCTTTTTTTTTTTCTCATATTACTCTATTGTTCACTGTTTGTATAACAAAGATGAGTTGTATTGCAGGTCTTGATTTATCTTTTTTATCTTTTTGTATGTAACTTTTCATCATTATGGAAATCGTATCAACGACTATAGCTTATAAATAACTTCTCGATCCTACAACTCAAAGAAGATCCAACTTTCAAAAAAGATTGCGAGCATAGCAATCTTAGGTCGGCCACGTATCAGTCAGGGGGAGAACTCACTTACGATATTTTTTTCCATGTCCTCATAAAATTTGGGAAAACTCTGCCAAGCATAAGCAAAGCCAAGTACCTATAATAAGCTTTGGAGTCGATTGAGAGAGAGAGAGAGAAAAAATATTAAACAAAATATTTAACCGAGACTAGGGCAGAGCGAGGCGAAGCTGAATTCCACCACTCAACACACAATGTCTTCTGAATTCGGCAGAAAGTGGAGAATGGAAGTATCTTAATGGGAACAGAGTGTCTTAACACTAGGTTATCGGGTTCCCTCAGCCTACCCTGCTACGTTTGAGATACAGCGTGAAGCCAAAAACAAAAACATTTAACCAATATACATAAATCCTTCCTACAAATTTACACACACACATTTCAATGTAAATATAAATATTTACACAAATAACGGTTTGCCAATTATAAAATGTAATTTTAATACTATAGCCCTATTAATTACTAACTATCGAGTGTTTGATTTGCTATCTGTATGTTGACATTTTACATTACGTAGAGCGCTTATGTATCTAATTAAAATAATTGTGGTACAGGGTTAAAAGTGCCATTTATTCTCGTGCGTTCATTTTATTCCCTAGCTTTGGTAACTTGGGAAACCACGGCGTTGAGTTCCGCCACTAAACATGCAATGACTCGAGATGAAGTGTCTTATCAATAGGTCCTCAGATTCTCTCTGCCTAACCTGCTATATGAAAACTCCTTCGAGTGTGAATCGAGCTCACAACCATTGCTTTTACAGTTTAAGAGGCTGTACTGCTGCGTCACGACCGCCTTAAATAATCTTTAATATATGAAAATAGTATGTAAAAATTATAGACACAAAATACAAATGACTTAATAACTTTAGTGTACAAGTTATCTTCAAAAAAAAATCAAATCAGATTCACGCTGTATACCGCACACACCAGGGTAAGCAGAGGGAACCTAGTGTTAAGACACACCGTTCCCCACTTTCCGCCGGGTTCTGGAGGCATTGCATGTTGAGTGGCGGAATTCAACGCCGCGTTTTTCCTCGACACCAGTGCGAAGAAATGAAAATATAAATGTAAGTAAATATTTTATCTCCTCGAGTGAGATCGAACTCACAACCAGTCGATTTTACAGTCACACCTTGTGCCCCTACGCCACGAGTGGCCTCAAGACAAGTTTTCTTCATATCAAAAAATTCTCAAAACAGCCAATAAATACCCATAAACATATAACAGAAAAGAAGTTTATCTAAACATTTCCTTTTATATTTTGATCCAGAACGATGTCGAGCGATTAGAACTGACGTTAAGTGGCTTTCGCCATGACATACATGTCTGACACGATTTGCTTCAAAGACGCGTTTTTTGTTGCCCTGAGGACATTCTTTTTTCCATATACCCGCCTACCTTTGATTTCGCCGTCTCTGGCTGTCATTTTTTTTTTATTTTGAGAGTGTTGTTTGTTGTGAAGAAATGGGTCATATTGTAAATAAGGTACCGAATGCAAGATATATTTTGTTTTTTTTTTAAGATTTTAATATTATATTTATGTGTATAATAGTCTCTTTTTTAAGCTTCACGACTAGACTAAGTAGAGCAAAGCAAATATTCAAACTTAAATATTTTTATTCAAAATAAGAAGTTACATGCTTCATTTTTTGAACGTCAAATAATTTACCACCAGTTCACTAAAGTTAATGCCGCAGACCTGAGATGAACCGGCGCAAGAAACTCAGCGGGACCTATTTTTTTTAATCTATTTTAAACAAATACATAATTATCTGTGACAATGATACCTTTGAAACAGACTGGAGTGAGCATTTTATTCCCAAAACGTGTTATCATTAAATATTTCATTTACTCGAGAGGGTATCGAACGTACAACCTGTCGCGTTTCCAACCGCACGATTGTGCTCCTGAGCCACGACTGGCCTCAAATAATATTGTATTATTATAATATACATAGTATAAAGTATATTTTGTAAGCATAATTGTAAAAGTCAGTGAGGCGAAAAAGTTAGTTAGTAAGACACTCTGTTCCCAATAAGACATTTGCGTTGTCCACTTTCCGCTGAACTCTGGAAACCTTGCGTGTTAAATGGCGAAACTCAACGCCGCGCTTTACCTCGTTACCAGAGCGAGGAAATAAAAAAAATAAAAATTTTCAATATTCTTTAAAAAAATCCGTATCATTTTCATATTTATCCGCCATGTTAAAACATGTTCCTTCTAGTTAGCACGCCACTATGATATATAATATACGACAGCCCCGGTAAATGGGAAGTAAGGAGCCTCCCCGGAGTACGCTGCACTCAGAGTAATTCCAACGTTGCTTCGTTTACCACAACTTTGTAATTCCTTAGGGTGCGCCTTTGGTGTTGAATTATACTGTTTTCGATGCGCTTGTGTTACCAGAGGTTGTTGCTAAGGATATTATTAGATATTCCTAGATGTGGTTAAATTGTGTTATGTTGTAGTATTTTCACGCTTTAATAGAGTAGGCAGAGGGAACTTCGGAGCGTAGTGTTAAGACACTCTGTTCTCATAAAGACATTTCCGTTCCCTGCTTTTTTACCGGATTTTGGTGGCATTGTGTGGAAAATTTCAACGCTTTGCTTTACCCCGATAACGGAGCGAGCAAATGAATATTAAAAAATATTTAAAAAAAATCCTCCAGTGGGAATCGAATACACAACCTGTCGCGTTTACAAACGCACAGTTGTGCGCCGCTACGACCTCTCTAACTCCCTACTATAGTATAATATGAAAAATTATGAAAAATTACTAGAATATTGTGGATTAAAAAGAAAGTAAGTTTCTACTGTATAATATAAATATCAAAACCATTGCTTAAATATATCATGTTGAAAAACCTTTATCCCTTTATGCCTTTCTAAAATCTTAGTCTTAGTCTTAATTATTATAAAGTAAATCAAAGATTTAATACCTCAAAAGGAACATAAAATCTAGGTTCTCTTTGTCATTTTTTCCTAATTACAAATTGTATTCCACATATAGCAGGCTAAAGAAACCTAGTGTTAAGACACTACGTTCCTCACTCTATGACTTTTTTATGAAAAATAATGTGCTTAAAGGCAGAAAGAACTCAATGCCGCGTTTTATCTTGCTACCAGAGCGGAGATATGAATTAATTTCTTTAAGTGGAAATCGAATCTACACCCGTCGCGTGTACAGCCTCCATGCAAAATTATTTTCTATATTAAACACTATAAATAACGATTCATACACAAAAATACTAAACTAACTGAACTGGTCCGCGATATTTCGCACTTGTGGCCGGGTTGAGAGTAAATCGAAATTCAATATCCGTTCGAACTGCAGTTCTTGTAATACGTCCGAGGTTATTCGGGGACAACTGTTATCCTTTGGACCAACGTATTTATACTTCTGATTTTCACTTGTAATATAAATTTACTTATTTTTTTAGGGTTCCGTACATTTTAATGAAAAAAGGAACCCTTATACACCCTTACAACCACTCTGTTGTCCGTCTGTCTGTTTGACTGCCTTTATCTCAGGAACGCTACGAGATATCGAAAAAATCAAACCATATTCTCAGATCTGCAGCCCCATGACTTCCTGATCAAAACATATTTGTATATTTACTTAGAAAAAAGATATGGCCATTTATATCACAAAAACGGCGTATATCGAATCTATAAAGGGAATCAAAATTCGTAGGGTACTTCTGGTTGACCTAGAATTTTGAAATATGCTAACTAGCTAGCATTTACAGGTAGTATAATAAGAACCACCATATATTTTAATATATAAAAAAATTATAACCGACTTTTATAGAATAACTATAACGTCTCGACATACCCAATAGAGTGTAACCGAAACCAGTATTTAAACGAAACCTTAAAGTTTTACGATCACAGAGAGTATTAAAATAAAAATAGAATCGACCGAGCTTAAACTAGAAGATACCCACTCTAAGTGGATTTCTCACAAATATATGCATTTCATATTTTTATAGAAGCTCTTCAGCCAACTTTGAGGAATAAAAGCTCGAAGTAAGTTTTCTTGTTGGAAACATTTTACGGGTAAACTTAGTGGATTAACAAATTATCTACATTTCGTTACATAATTTTGTTTGAGGACCGTAGAATTGGTTCAGTGAGTAAATTAGAATGATTGGAGTTTATTTTTATATTATGAAATTCAGGAATCGAACCCGTTGATGAACGTGAACAGTAGTTGTTGTACTACTGTTTATTAATATGTACATGTAGAATTTAGCGGTAAGTGGGGAATGAAAGTATTTTAATCTAATACTAGGTTCCCAGGAACCCTTTACATACCCTGTGAAGTGCGAAGTTCACGCGTGAAACTATTTTTTTTTTAGAATATGTTAAAAATACAAAGTTACTTTCTCAATTTCTAGCTCTATACTAGTTGCAGGATAGATAATAAGGTCAGGAGGAGGAGGAGGCTGTTTTGCTTTAAGTTCACTAGGAACCTTAAGCAAACACTTCTTTTAAAAATTTCCATCTGCATATAAGAAGTTGCGTGTTGAGTGGAGGAACATAACGCTGCTTCATAAAAAAAAATGCTTCACGCTGTATCCCGCACACAGCAGGGTAGGCAGAGGGAACCTAGTGTTAAGACACTCCGTTCTCCACTTTCTGCCGAATTCTGGAAGCATTGCGTGTTGAGTGGCAGAACTCAACGCCGAGCTTAACCTCGACACAACCAGTCGGTTTTACAATCACACCTCGTGCCGCTGCGCCATCACTGGCCTCAGACTGGCTGCTTCTTGCCAGAGAGAAGAAATGGAAATAACAAATTTTCCCGACTGGGAGTCGAACCTCGAGCTATCGAGTATTCGCTAGTAGTTTATGACTTTAATACAAACTTATAATAAAGATGCAAAAAATTGAATCTTTACTAGATAATTGAATATAAAATAACCAATAAGAACTTCTTTCTTGAAAAGGTAAAATGAAAATGAAAAAATTCTCGCTTCAAAACTCGCGCTAACTTTTAACTATCGATAATATTCATTAAGTTTGAACTGTTGAAGCGTTTTATTGATAATTGAATGGTTGTGATATTGCATTCTACTTGCATTTTATTATATGTATTTAAATTATCAAGTAATAAAATGAGTGGGCAAGGGAAGTTTTTTTAATGAGAACGGAGTGTTTTAACACTAGGTATCCAGGTTCCCCATATCTACCCTGCTGTATGCGTGACTCTTGAAGAAACTTAGTGTTAGGACACTCGGGTCTACTTTCCGGCCCATTTCCTAAGCATGCTTTGAGTGGTGGAACTCGCCGTTTTTGTCTTATTACCAGAGGGAAAAAAATAAAAAAGAATCATTCTCCATAAAAATCAATCAAATTTGGCCCAAAGCAAAATAAAAAAAACACTACGTCCCGACTATAATATATTTTTTTAAATGAAAAAAAAAAAGACAACATTAATCTATTTCAGTAATCACCACAACGTCAAAATTGAACCGGGGATTTATAATTTAACATAAATTCAAAGATTCCCACAATGTCCTGTCCGTTTAGATAAGGGAGGGCCATTTATAAAGTGGCAAACATAATTAAGTATTTTAATGTCGAGTTAGACGACCGTCGGGAAACAGATGGAACCAGCTACTGTATTAAAATATTTTTAGGCGAAATATTTAAAATATTCATGAAAAATGGTCTGACTGTAGAAGATAGCTGTGGATTCAATTCTTACTCGGGAATTAAATTATTATATTTATTTCGTTTTATTTTTCCACCCTGTTGCTTGCTATTAACTAAACCTAACACGCTGTTGCGTGTTTAAGATATTTCTTAAAATAAAATTAAATTAGCTTCACGCTGTATCCCGCACACAGCAGGGTAGGCAGAGGGAACCTAGTGTTAAGACACTCCGTTCCCCACTTTCTGCCGGATTCTGGAGGCATTGCGTGTCGAGTGGTAGAATTCAACGACGCGCTTAGCCTCGACACCAAATGGAAATATAAATTTAAGTAAATATTTCATCTCCTCGAGTGGGGATCGAACCCACAACCAGTCGGTTTTGCAGTCACACCTCGTGCCGCTGCGCCACGACTGGCCGCAGCCTAAGATATTTCTTAAATATACATATTTTGAAAGCTCCGGGAGCATATTAAACAATATTCCGAAACTCTATCAGAAATTCAACAAACAGTACTGTATTTCCAATATAAATCATTTCATGTACTAAAAACATAAGTAATTAAAATTTAAAAACAAAAGCCAGAACAACCCATTATAGATTCAAACAGAGTGCAACGGAAAAGAAAAAAAAAGTAGTTAAAAAGACCGAATGCATTTAACCGCTGAAGATAAGAAGCACATTCAAACTGGATTTCTTGGGCAATCCACTGGAATGGTACTAAAATTTATTCGCCCAGAGGGTGCTATTTATATCGGCGTCTCAAAAATGAACGAGATTATCTACAGCCGCAAAACGTGTTCAGAATATCAATTTTCTTTTCAAATTTGTGAATGCGCCAGCCTGATATGGTGGTTTGGATAGTTAACAAAAGCGACGGTATAACTCAATAGTGTTTAATGTTACGTTTACTGCTGTGTAAACTGGTTGTTTTATTGTTTAATGGTAGTGGACGGTTGGTAGGTTTGTTAGTTTGGGTCAGGGTTCGAATCCAGCGTTGGGTGGGTTTTTTTGCGTTTTAATATGACGAACATCGTGAATTGTGAAGCACAGCAGTAATGAAAAAGTAACGATTGCGAGCTAGATTTTATCTCATGGGAATGAATTTATTTAAATCTTCGCTTTGACAAGTAGACTATGCGCAGCGTTGAGTGCCGTAACGTAGTGTTTGAAAATTCAGCGAGAAGTGGAGAATGAACTTTCTTAACACCAAATTCCATCTTGTCACTTTTCGAGTAAAAGCATAAAACTATTTTATTCGCTTATAATTTACAAAAATAAACCTAATAAATCGTACAAATCGTCCGTAACGTCAATTTTGAAATTTCAACTTTAAATCGAATAAACAATAAAATGGAGAAAGAAACTAAACCGACTTGCCAGCATTGGACGAGGCTATACCAGAAGTTTTAATAGGAAAATTGTAAGTACTCCAATGTTTCCCAAGTAAAATTTAACAATGGATCTTTTGTGAAACTTCGCCTTTCCCATATATGTATTTCTTTATTACATGAAGTCTATTAGTTTTTTAAAAAGGGATTTGTATTAAAAATATAAATATATATTTTAATATACTTTTTATAGATTTATAGAGATTTTTCATATTTTTCATTTGCCTTGTGATAACTGATAATTAAACGAAAACAAAACATAAAATATTTTAATTTTGAGATAAGATATGCCCCTTATTCATAGCTAAATTGAATAATTTTATATGCACACAGCAGGCAGAAGAAACCTAGTGTTAAGACACTCCGTTCCTCACTTTCTGCCGAATTCTGGAGGCATTGCGTGTTGAGTGGACCCTCGACACCAGAGCGAAGAAATGGAAATATAAATCTAAGTAAGAATTTCATCTCCTCGAATGGGGATCGAACCCACAACCAGTCGGCTTTACAGTCACACCTCGTGCCGCTGCGCCACGACTGGCCTCGATTGAATAATTTCCTTTAAAATTATCTTACTTAAACAGCAAACAGATAATATAATTTTTACATCCAAACACCAGTACTTGTAAGTACATTTAAAAGTTCAACATTTCATTTGTCAGTCAGCCATTGAACACGCAACAAAAGAAGATTGAACTAAAGAATAATTTGTTCGCGACAGACAGGACCACACTCAATTAACAATATTAATCTGTTCAATGTTCTTCATTATTACATTCGTTCATCTCTTATAAGACGATGACAGAGGAGGAGGAGGAGGAGGAGGAGGGGGAGAGGAGGTAATGTCGCCGTCTTAAATTCAAATTAAAACAAAATTTACATGATGACATTTAATTATTGAGATGTAGCTACGCTTCATTTTGGCAGTGTTTTATTTAAATTGTTGAATAATTTGACATGATCGTTTTTTATTAAAATTAATGTATTTTTTTTCTGTTTAACGCTGTGTCTCGTGTATAGTGGATAGATAAAAAGAATTCAGTGTCAAAACACTCCGTTCTTTACTTTCCGTCCGAATTCGAGATTTTAAAAAATCGAAGTAACTCTGACTGCAGGTATATAAATTATATGAGTTATTATGAGTTTAATATAATATATACATTATATTTAATTAATTAACGTGATATAACCTTCCTCCATAAATGTACCAATTCAACAAAAAAACATTTTTTCGATTCGAATCAATAGTTCCTGAGATGAGATCAATAATTCCTTATAGAATTATAGATGTATATAAACGTTCATACAACATTATATATAATATTATATGCAAATTGGTATGGTAATATTCGATACGATCCAACCATTCTAAAGTCTATAAAATTATTAACGTATTGACGCTCCAAGCAATAAGTTGATAATCGTAAAATAAAATGTTCAATGGAAAATATATTTTTGTGCATTCATATAGTACATTCATATATATTTGTGCATTAATATAGTACGTTCATATAGTTCATTGATTTTTATGTAGAAATAAGGAAGGCTTAAAAATCATCTTACTTATATTTCAATATATCAAAAACTTCGCTTAGTAGACCCTTATACTAACGCTATTTTGGATAACCAATGTGGTGTCTGATTATGCAAGCGATGATCGTGAGTTCGATTTCCATTCGGAGTATAAAAATAACCATTTTAAATATAAGGACAAGTAGTTGCAAACCCGGTAAAAAATCTCTCGACTGATCAAATAAAAGAATCTAAAATAATCAAAGTAGTCCAACCAAAAAAAATATTACAAAAGTAAAATAAATCAGCTTCACGCTGCATCCCGCACACAGCAGCCTAGGCAGTGGGAACCTGGTGTTAGGACACTCCGTTCCACACTTACCGCCAAGTTTCGGAGGCATTGCGTGTTAAGTAGCGGAACTCAACGCCGCTCTTTGCCTCGACACCAGAGCGAAGAAATGAAAATATGAATGTTTATTTACATTACATATTTCATTTCCTCGAGTAGGGATCGAAGCCTCAACCAGTCCATTTTACAGTCACACTGCGCCCCTGCGCAACAACTAGCCTCTCCCAAAATCCATTTAAAGGTTCCAAGTCATACATACACGCGAAAAGCACAACCCTCCTTTTGAATTTCGGTAAAAAAAACCAGCATACGCCACGTTTCGATCACCAATAGGGATTTAAGACGAGTGTAATCACATTATCTCATTAGAACAATGTTACGGAGCGACGGTATCAGCGGATTTAAATTGCCACCATCGATCCTGGCCCCCCGAGGTGGTGCCATCTTACGCTAGCTCCTCTGGGTGTACTTACAACTGTTGGCCAAACTGTAATAGTCTATTCGATTAACGATTCGCTATAATGCAAATGGAATTTTGTGTGAGTTTCTTTTTGCTAATCTTATATAATATAACCGATTAGAGTGTAATCGCGAATGTTGTAGGTTCGATCTTATTCAGGGGAATGTATTATTTTTAATTTTGGTTTAATATCCTCCGCTCAGCATATAATCTCTTGATTTCACACGCAAAACGAAGAACGATGTGTCTGAACACTAGGTCCACTTTAAATACCATGCTATATGCGGGTCAAGGCGTGAAGCTAAATAAATAGAAAGATTTAAATTTAATATACTAATTATGAGTAGTATAAAAATAAATCTTTCCGCAATAAATTCAGAAGGAACGTAGTGTCGTAACTCTTATGTCTCGGGATATACTTCCAAATGTTGGTCTCTATTTAATATTAATTATATTCTAAGTCCAATATAAGCGAATGGTTATATAGAGTGGAAGTGTCAGCGCTCCTTTTACGGAAACATCATATAGTGTAAAATATTTTAAGCCTATACTTAAAGAAATTAATCAAAACACCTCAACAGTTTAGACGTAGGATTTTTTTTTCATTTCACGATGTTTATCCATACCTATAATTTGTGTGACGCAGTTACGCATAGATACTAATAACGTTAACACATACTACTACAAAAATACTACTAAAAAACCTTTAGTAGCAGCCAATACCTACGACGCGATTTCGGAATGAGGCTTGTGCGGTGGATTCCCTTTGATAGGTTTATGTGTGCGTGCGTCGTTCTTGACAAATGGCGTTTTATATAACAACAATAATTTTATTGTTGTTTGAAAAAAACACTTTTTCATTTTTGGAAAAAAAAAAATGTATTAGGCTTTTATAGAGTAGTTAAAACTGTGGTTTCATTTAAAGTGGTGCTGACACTTCCACCCTGGCAAATAAAATTTAATATTAATAATTATATTATTATTTATTAATATTTTCATTTCTTCCGACGTTGAATTTCACCACTCAACACGCAATGCCTCGAAATATTCGTCGGATAGTGTGGAAACGGAGTGAC
>DWQW01005783.1:0-17259 GCA_018249695.1 Heliconius erato demophoon
GTTCTGAAACTACAATACTTTCGTTGATTATGATATATATGATAATATACGCAATGTCCTGATCTCACATGACTTCATTTATTTCAAATATTTGTCTTGAAAGAAAAAGTATGTCATCTTAAGCACATTTCCCCTATAGAAGATAAATATTATAGATTTTATAAAATATTTTCGGTAACCATACAACAAGTTTTCATCGTAATAAAAAATAGCAATAAAAACCAAATAAAAAAATCATATTTACATCCAACATTAAAAATAACAAGACTTAAATAAATGAAAACCTTAATATTGTAAAAAAGATGTGGGATTTCCATATAGGATGGCCAATTCGAGCTCGCATTACGCTTAACGATACCATCTTATCTTAAGAGCGGTCCGCTTAGGTTCAGTATAAAAATAAATGGCCCTTGATTTTATGCGTAATTTTAGAGAAAAAAAAATTACATTATTATTTTTATGTAGTTAAAATTTTATAGGAATTTAAGTATTTTTTTAATTAATTGTGTTCATATATAATTATGTATTAAACTAATTGTTTATGTTAACATTTTATCAATAGTAAAAAAAAATAAGATGTTAAAAGGAAAATCTCACTTTTTCCCATTTCTGAAAAAAATTAAGAGATCCGTTCTTAGTGCTCCTTTATTCTTCTTAATAAAAAAATATACACTTATATAGTATATATTTACTATTGACGCTTTTTCCTATATAGTATTAGAGTATGTCCCATAAACATATATATAAAATGAATGTTTTATTTCCCCAATACCTAAAACCTAGCAGCTATAACCCTATGACGATGACTGATCGCTAAAACTCATCTAGGGTTGGATTACCCATAAACTAGACCAGAAACTCAAAGGTAGGTCACCGTTTGTTACGACTAGCCTTTATGTAAGATCGTCAAACGTTTGACTACCTAATGTTTGTAGAACATGAAGGAGATGTGCACACCCATCAATTTTTAATAGTAAAGTAGCTTAACTTAACCTACCATTTTCTATTCGAAAATATGTGAACCCGCTCTCTAAATTTCAAATCAATTTAATTATTCCCCGCGTATCGTACAAAGACCAGGACTTTAAGTGAAATTTCTCATTTTAGCTTTTATACAATTAATTAATATTAAATATTATATTGAACAATGTTTACATTAAAGATTGAATATCTAAGAAAACAGCCTGAATATTACATTTCATATAACATATTAAATACGTAGAAAGGCGTTCTAATTATTTTTTAACAAAGCAGATTTCTTTAGGATCTATTCTAACGTGATATTGAGTAACTATAAAAATAGAACCTAATAAAAAAGCCTTAATATTGTTGTTTCGGTATCGTTATAGAAATTGTTAAAAATTTCGAAGCCGTTGTGTTGCACCACGCATGAATTTGACAGCAATCGTGATGGTTGTGGATTCGAATTCCAGTTGGAAGATTTTTTTTTTAGCTTCACGCGCTTTGCCTTGTTACTAGAGCGAGGAAAAGAAAATATAAACAATTCCATTTCGTTAAGTAGGAATAAAACCGCCATTCTGTTGTGTTTAAAATCGTACGCCCCTGCGCCATGACTGGTCTCAGGAATAATTATATTTAAACCACTATGAACTTTCTGAAGATGTGACCCACAAAAATTTAGTTTAAAACCGAACGTTGTTCCACTGTGCCATGGTGTAGTAACAGTATACTTTCTTATAATAAAGATTAGAACTCACACTCATCACAATTTTACTCGGAAAATTAAATGAAAAATATAACAAAAATCTTTTAGTATTTTACAAAATTTGCTAAAATGAAACATGAGTAGTATTAATTAATTACCTTTACTAAGTGGAATAAGATCCGGGTTGCGGTCGTCGGGGGAGGATCGCTTCTGGAGTGTCGCTTTTTGGTTCTTGGCTGATTGCATTGTCACTAAGGACAAAAATTAATGTTATAAATTATTATTTCTTTAAAAATCTTCATGTTCTTTCCCGCATGTCAGGTTAGATAGAGGAAAGTTAGTGTTAAGACACTCCGACGGCTACTAATATTACTTAATGACTATAATCGTAAGGTGAAAATCAGCTAATATATTAAAAAAATTGTAAGTGATTTTTTATTTGTTATCTGAATTATAATAAATTGTTATTATTGACGATTCAGCATTTTTTTTAATTATTAAAATGATTTTTTCATCTCTCTAATCGCAATTTAATACAGACAAAGAGAGCTTTATTCTCACATGCATACATTAATTAATAAGACGAATGTTATTTTGCACAAACTCTATATGTTTACTAGTAAGCAGTCCAAGATTCCATCAGCTAAATTCCAATTCCATCATCAGACCAGCTCGATGATATCATAATATTGTATTGTATTGCCACACAATTAGATGTGCGTGTAATTCAGATTCTCAATTTTTTTAATTCATATTTAGTTACTAGCTATATCAAATTAAAGCAATTAAATATTCATATAAAACATACCTTCGTAATCTCTAGCTCTATGCCGTATTCGAGTGGCAATAAGGGCGAGGCACAGGATGACCGCTACAGTGAGTGCCGCACCCAACACTCCGCCCACCGCCCAATTTACTTCCCAAGGTTCTTGAGGTTCTGCGTACAAAATAGTTATATTTTTATGTAATATAAAATTTTGAGGAAATACATATTCACATATATGTACATGTTATTGATCATATATTTAGTAGATAGCTTTCTATGTAATTTTTTTGATAGTATTTTTTTTATATTATTTAATATTTAATTTTTTGATAATCTCTTCTAGGATCTAAGTGATGGAATTCAACAACACGGTTTGATTTTTACCAGAGCAAGGAAAAGTGAACCTACAACCGTCACGCTTACGGTCAGATGCTGTGCCGTCGGTTAGATTACGATAACTTAACAAAATATTTGCACAAAATTTAAAACTTAAACTATGCTAGAATAACATTGTCATCACAACTCGATTAAGCGACGAAATTGATACTAGAATTTAGGCCAAATCGCCGTCTCCATGGCAATGGTAACGCCTATACTTTTACCTAGATCGTCGTTAGGCGGGGATTGAATTTAGGGCCAAATTAGCAATTTTGATGTTATATAAACTATTTGAAAACTCTTAGTTAGAGTGAAACTTGACTTTAGAATATATCTCTTCAAATCTTCTGTGTGTGACATTTATATTTATAAAAAGGTATTCGTTGTGAATAGAGTAAACTGTTTCCTAGAAATATACAGCTGTATATGATTTAATTTATGTGTCAAAATATATAAATTGTTTTTAATTTATCAACTAGTACATGTGAACTTTCTTAAAATGTTATAGTGTTATAGTTATATTTTTTCGGTTTCTATGTTGTTATCCTGCATGTAGAAGGATAAGCAGAGGAAGCCTAGTGGTAAGACACTCCACTCCCAAGTCGCCGAACCCTGGAGGCATTGCGTGTTGAATGGTGGAAGAAAATATTTTAATAGTAAATATTTTACAATCTGTCGCGCTTACAGTCACACTCTTGTGCCCCTGCGCCACGAAATATTATAATTATATTGCTAATTTGTGAATTCTACGTAATACACAAAAGACTTCCCACTCGTAATCGAGAGATAATACCCTTGAGAAACTTCGAGGATATTTTGATATTAAATTTCTAATTACCATATTTATTATATGATTTTCCTTTTATTAACATTTACGTAGAATTAAGATTTATTAAGATTTTCAAACTGGGAGAAGTTTGAAAATCTTTAATTTTGTGTACAAAAGTCATAATTTAATTATAATCATGATATTTTCATTCTTACTCCTACACACACACACACACACACACACACACACCCATATATACATATATATATAAAAACAGCTTCACGCTGTATCCCGCACACAGCAGGGTAGGCAGGGGGAACCTAGTGTTAAGACACTCCATTCCCCACTTTCTGCCGAATTCTGGAGGCATTGCGTGTTGAGGGGCATAACTCAACGCCGCGCTTAGCCTCGACACCAGAGCGAAGAAATGGAAATATAAATTTAAGTAAATATTTCATCTCCTCGAGTGGGGATCGAACCCTCAACCAGTCGATTTTGCAGTCACACCTCGTGCCGCTGCGCCACGACCGGCCTCATACATATATATATATATATATATATATATATATATATATGTATAAAATATTTTGAAATTGATACAATATGTATATTGATATTAGGAAGCTAAAAAGTTTGGTTGAATGAGCTTATCTCAGGAAGTCGTTAGTACACTAAGGAAGGTATATCGAGGTGTAAAAGACATTTGTGTGTAATTTTTCATACACATTTTGTTTTCTTATTAACATGCGGATGAAGCCGTGGGGAAAAGCTTCTTTAAATATAATAGGTTTACTTATTTACTGTCTCAATCTCCATACAGAGAAGTGGTTGGGTATATTTAAAATTTTTAGTATGAAGAAAAATTATGTTGACCACAGATGTGGAAAACGAAATCTCAGCTATGCCCTAAATCTTCTCTCTACTTTCCCTATATGCGAAACAAATTTTCCTAAAAAACACATGAAATATCGGTCTTATTCAACACTTAGGAAAGAAAAATACTTTTTAGAAAACGTATAATAAAACAACGTAGCGGGATTTGATTCTATGCCTTTTCGACGATTTCTAAGACTTTTTTCCATTTCTAAAAATTGCATTAAATATAAATTTAATACATTTCTCCCCACTCAGATTCGAAGTGGCACCACAACAGCTGTTAAAACAGACAAAACTCCAAAATCCGTACAAATTGTAAACATAAATTAATTACCTAGTTAAGAAAGGGATTCAGCTTCGTAATTCGTGATTCATAATAATTATCATGACACATCATTTGTCAGTGTCAAAATTATGTACGAGGATGTATATGATGATATCATACCAGATATCACAGATAGCTACATATATATATAGCTAACATAACCAAAATTCAGCTTTACGCTGTATCCCGCACATTATAGAGTAGGCAGAGGTAATTAAGTATAATATTAAGACACTCCTTTCCCCACATTTCGCCAAATTTTTCAAGGCATTAAGTGTCGAGTGGCGGAACTCAACGCTGCGATTTTTGCTTTGGTGCCAGAGCGAAGCGAAATCGAAGCGAATTCGATTGAGGATCAAACCCACAACTGTTCGTTACAGTCACGCCTTTCTTGTGCGCCACTGGCCTTAATACCTTAAATATACACTATTAATTAAATTTAATTTTATAATTACGTCTAACTTCAAAGAGCTTTAATTGTGGTAAGCTTTCAAGTTTGGAGTGCAGTTTCTGTCTAATTAGCCTCGTATTAACTTATTTCATAGTTTGCGGTATAGAAGAACTTCGTGAACTAGGCTTAGGCTCTCCATTTTGTGTCTGCGTGGATTATACCTAGAATGGACCCGGTACAGCAATTTTCCTAACTAGACTAGGTAATATAGGTATTATACATCATTTATTATTGTTTTTGTAAAGGAGGTGCATGCCAGGGAGGAGATGCCAGGTCATAGTGCAAGAGTGTGACTGTAAAGGCAACGGTTGCGAGTTCAATTATTTCTCGAAAAAATAAAAAATATAATACTTAAATTTCTTCGCTTTGGTGTCGAGGCAAAGCGTGGCGTTGACTTCCATTACTCAACGCGCAATGCCTCCAGGATTTAATGGAAAGTGTAAAGCGGAGTGTCTTAACACTAGGTTCCCTCTCGTCGGAACTCATCGCCGCGTTTTGCATCGATAACAGTGTGAAGAAATTATTTGAAAATTAAAATTAAAATCTTTATTAGAATATGAAATACTTAATTTCTTCGGGTGGGAATCAAATCCACAACCTGTCGCATTTACAGTCGCATACGCTTGTGCCTCTGCTCTACTACTGGTCTCTTATTCAACATAAATAAATCATTATAATTATTTAATAATTATCTTGAGGCCAGTCGTAGCGCAGGGGCACAAAGTCGACTGGTTGTGGGTTCGATCCCCACTCAAAGAGATATTTATTTAAATGTGTATTTCCATTTTCTTCGCTCTGGTGTCGAAGCAAAGCGCGGTGTTGAGTTCGGCCACGCAACACGCAATAACACTAGGTTTCCTTTGTCTACCCTGCTGTGTGCGGGATACAGCATGAAGCTGATTTAATAATTATCTTAAGCCATTAGAGTACTCTATGGTTTTAAATTTCTTATATCATGCGAGAATGAAATATATATTTTACTATTAATATAAAGGCTGTTATTAAAATAATAAATTATGTAATTTATATGTATATTATAATATGATTTTATCTCTACCTCGAGTTTATACCCGACGTTTTATACTAGGATGTATATACGTACTACGTTACATACATATATTGTACGTCCTAGAAACGGTATCATTTTTCCATTACACGTTTCATATAATGTTAAAGCGTAGATTTTTTTTATTTCTACAGATTATTTAAATTTATTATTTAAATTCTGATTACTGACATTCCTTTTGGAGTAAGTATATGGAGTTAAACCTTAAAATATATTGAAACATTCCATTTTCTATTTTCTGCTCAATTTTTGAGAAGCTAAGTGTTGAGTGGCGGAACTCTCGATAATACTAACGGTAAAGTATACGATATTTTTAAATAAATATAGGGAGTTTCTTAACAAAACTTTAATACTATAACATTTTTATTGTATAGATTAATATTTATTTTATTTTTCAATTTCAAAATTTCATTTTATTTTTCATACCTTTTATTATAGTTCAACATTCGTTCAATCGTTAAAACGTGATATGTATGTAAAACTAATTAGATATTAATGGATCCCATACAATGGAAACAAACTCACATACCTCTCGCGTCGAAGTATTTTTAAATATTCAACACGCATTCGCGATCACTCGAACGATTTTGTAATGGAATATATGAAAACTTAATTCTCTTTATGCTATATGATTTCTAAAAGCTACTTTATACATTAGGGTGAAATAATTTCTTATTCTGTGTCTGCATTATATACTTATATATTTTTACTCATTCCACATTATAAAGAATATTAAAAATAATTTATGTATTTTACTTATGAATGACGAAACTAAACTATCAATAATTGGTAATTTGGCCATGCATAAAAAAATCTAAACAGTCAACAAATAAGAAAGAAACAGCAAATAACCTTCCAACGGCTGGATATATTTTCTTGAATTTATAGCTAAGATTACCCCCGACTAAATCAGTATTTTAAAGAAAAAAGAAAATCAAAATCGGTGCATCTTTTTGGAAGCTACGATGCCACGGGCAGTCATACATACACATAAATACACATATATACAGACTTGTCAGTGAAACGTGGGTATTACAGAAGAAGAATAAAAGAAAGATGAATTGCGTGGAGATACGATCGCTTCGTAGGATATGCGGAGTCAGCTTAGCTGATCGAATCCGCAATGAAGAGATACACAGAATAGCAGGTACTAGCGAGAATGTAACGGTGAGTAAAAAGAAGAACGTGCTCAGCTGGTATGGGCGATGAGTGATAAAAGAATGGCAAAAAAAAATTATGATGGCAAAGTGGTAAGAGAGCTAGGATGAGATTTTGGGTGACCTTCGAAAACACAGCTTCAAAGATACTGAAGGAAGGTCACGTAAAAAGCACGAGGACCCCCCGCTACCACGCTAGGTATAAATCGCTAAGTTAAGTCAAACTTATAACATCACACTGTCCCCGTCGTCGGAGGTTAAAGAACCCGTTGATATCTGCGATCTGGATTTGAATCAACAGACTCTACGATTGTTACCAAAATAAGCTTATTTTACCACAACATTACAATAATCTACATAGAACACAATATAATTTTCTAAAAAAAAAAAAGAAAAAAATAATAACTTTGAAGTTGGAAAAGTTGGTAGCACTGCTTTGCATTACAAATTGCGAAGTCTGCTTATGCTTTTCAACAAAATAACAGTTAAAACGGAACACTTTCGAAATTTTACCGACCATGAAAGTACCTACTTCTAATAAAAGTTATCCGACAAGCAAATGCAACCACAGCGGGAAGGGACGGGGTGGGGCGGCCGTGGCGTATGAAACTTTTTGCACACTCAAAATTGTATTACACGATATTATTTCTGTTGACATTCTTGAGGATTATTCGTTTTTTAGTTCAGCTTTTTGGTTGGTTGGTGTATTTTAATAGTTTGTTGTTTAATTATTATTATTGTTTTGGTTAACTAATAATTTGAGGTCATTGAGGCGCAGTGGTACAGCGAATGACTGTAAACGTGGCGGGTGTGAGTTCGATCTCACTTGGAGGAGAAAATTAATTTTATTTCCTGGCTGTGGTAAGAAAGTAAAGCACGACGTTTGTCTCTGAACACTATCCTAGTATAAGATAATAGAATGAAAAGCTAATAAACCTAATAATATTATTAGTGTACTTTATTGTAGCAAAGATGAGTGAATTATTTGCGTGGTAAACAAATAGAAATCAAAACTTGTTTTCAATTTTCAAATCAAAATCAATTTTTTTTTGCTATTTTAAGTTTGAATAACATAATATTAAACTACCTTTTAGTTGTTTTTATTTAACACAATTTTCATATTCATTTTAAATGCTTAAAAATAGTTAGTTCAAATTTGTGTCAAGGGTATTTGTGTGTAAAATGGGTAAATGTGCTTACATGAGATTTTTCTTATTTTATATTACTCGAGTTTGTTTCTAACAGTTAGTATATCTCGGTAAAATCACAATATAAGTATCTATACTGGTATAATAAAGCGGAAAAGTTTGTTTGCTTAAACGCTAAGATCTCCGGATTTACTGGTCCCATTTACTTATTTTTGGATTTGCATAAAAGCTACGTTCTTCAGGAGTGCTATGTAACATTATACTTTAAGTCTTAGTTGGCCTTAAATAACGAAATAACAATAATAATGAACGCCATCGAATTGCTTTAAGCGCGTGCGCTGCAAAAATAGTAAAATAGATGTCAGTACATTGTATGGAAGAAAGAAGAAATGTTCTATTCTATTAGTTCTAAAAAATGTCCGTATATCTATCTCTTAATAAGTCAATAAAACATTTTGGGATAAAATATAATTGAAAATTGCAAGGTGATTTTTCATTTTGATTTCAAAGTTTTTTATTTGATAAAGTTATTCCAAATCTATAACCACCTCATCTACATGAGAAACTTCACGGCTTTTCCACGATGGCCTTATTTTAGGACAACTTTATATACCTTTCCAATATAACCTACATATTTATTACGAGCACAAAATCTTCATGAAAAATCGGTTTTAATAATATTATAGATCAATCTTGCCTTCCAATCTGCCTCTATTTGAGTTACCGGGATCAAGAAGATTAAAAGGGTAATGTAAAAGCACTATAACTTAGAATACACGAATAAATTAATTTGATTAAAATCAAAATAGAACATTAAAAACACTATAACTTAGATACACGAATAAATTAATTTGATTAAAATCAAAATAGAACATTAAAAAATTATAAGTTATGTATAAATTATTATGATATTAATAGAAATTAGGCCGGTCATGGCGCAGGGGCACAAAGTGTGACTGTAAAACCGACTGGTTGTGGGTTTGAACTGGTTGGAGGATCGATCCCCACTCGAGGAGATGAAATATTCACTTAAATTTGTGTTTCCATTTTTTCGCTCTGGAGTTGAGTTTTACCGCTCAACACGCAATGCCTCCAGAATTCGGCAGAAAGTGGGGAACAGAGTGACTTAACACTAGGTTCCCTCTGCCTACCCTGCTCTGCGTGGGATACAGCGTGAAGCTGAATTTATTAATAAAAAATTGGAAAATGCATATTTTTTTATAAAAAATCACTTTCATCTTTGTATTTTCTACCCAATTGACTTTTGAGATAAGTGGTAAAATTCAAAGTCCCTCGAGCGCTGTTACAAGTAGATGTTGACGTACAATAGTGAATTGGGTTTATTATTGGGTCAGGTAAGCAGAGTAACATTTTTTTTCACTTAGACATAATTAGATTTATTAAATAGAAGAATAGAAGAACAAGAAGAAGAACATAATTTTATACTTAAGCTATAATAATACGGAGACCGTTGTGGTACCGCAGCACAAAGTGACTGTAAGCACGACGGTTGTGTGTACAATTCCCACTCGACGTAAAGAAATAACAGTACAGTACAGTAATAAAATGCTGTGTCTCAAAAATTGGACGGAAAGTGGGAAATCAAGTATCTTAACACTATATTAATTCTGCCTACCTTGGTATATGCAGGTTAAAGCATGAAGCTAACACTATAAAAAAAATAATAACACTTCATAACCCCTTTATACGTAAAAAACAAGATAGACACACAGAAAATTTAAGTAACAAGATATTTCCTTTTAGCTATTCACAAAGCGTGTTCCTTGATGATGATAAGAAATAAAATAAATATTTATTCATTCCCCAAGTGTAAATTGAACCTACAACCTTTGCGTTTCAGTCAATCACTATTCAACTGTGCTACAGTATCTAGAATATATATTTTATATGTCATCATGCTATATCTCGCTCATAGCAGGATAGGGAGAGAGTACCTGGGAACTGAAGTTAAGACACTCTGTTCCTCATCAAGACTTCAGTTCCTCATTTTCCGGAATTCTTTGCTTTGAACCACGCATTGCGTGTTGAGTAGTGGGACTTCTTAACAAAGCGAGAATATTAAAAGATTATATATTAAATACCCCCGAGTTGGAATCGAACCCGTTTCTGTTTTCACATGCTTGTGCCTCTGCGCCACGCCGACCCCAATATATTAAATAACACAAAAATATATTTTGAACAGAAAAGTCTTGTTCACATAAAGAAACCCTCCACCGCGCTACGTGATTCATGGAACGTATTTTAAATGTCTCACAACCGTGTGTATAGTTTATTCTATTGTAGAAAAATATTTTGCAGAGAAATATAAATTGAATTTGTTTAATTTTTGTTGTGAAGTACGTACGTTATTTTCTATATTGTACGCTGACATGAAAAGTGTTTTAGGAATCGTGTAAAATATATACGTATATATATATATATGTGGAGAAGTGCTGAAGTAAGGACAAAATTGTATTGAAAATGCGCAACGAAAGAAAATAGAATAATTTACCGTAAAGTTCGTTCTATTTGCCTTAAAATATAAAATGGAAAAGATATTTTTCTTTTGTCAAGGTTGAAATTCGCCACACAATATCTGGAGAATTGAGTGAAATTGGGGAACGGAGTGTCTTATTGAGGAATGAAGTGCTTGAGCACTAGATTCTCAGTTTCTCTCTGCCCTGCTATTTGCGAGATATAGCGTGTAGCTAAAAAAAACACAAATATCAAAAGATTGTGGGCTGGGTTGTGAAGTATTGAGTATAAATTTGCTTTCATGAAAACGATTTATTCTTAAATAGAAAAATCCATTTAAAAATATATATAATATTAAAGTCAAAATCCTATAAAGAAAATACTAGCTGTACGTATATATATAATAGTTTGTAGTTTATACTACAAACTTGAATTTACTCTATTTGTGAATATATAAATAAAATGCATTCAGATTGCAACAAAAGATTCCAAGTAAAAGCGCAAACGATAAAAGGCCGAACGTGCAAAGATCAAGAACTGTGTGTTCTCTGTTTATAAAAGGATTTCGTACGCTTTGTAACTTCTTACATTGGTTTTATCAATAAAAAGTATTTTTATTTCTTTCATATGAACTCGTTACGAGAGTATTGGCGTCGTTTATTTTTTTTTTCTTTTTACTCTCAAGTATTTGAGACAGTATTTTTTTTTTCTTTTTTTGTGTACTTATCCACGACTGTTAATTATTTTATTTCTGGGAACTTCTTTTTTTTCGAGAGTTCGATTGCGTGACTTATTTTCCTACTCTCACTCCGATAACAAGCTAAAGAGCGAAGCTATGCAATATGTCTCAAAAATTAAGGGGAACATAGGTAAATGTTAACAGAGCGAAAAATAAAATGCTTTAATTTAGTTGTAGATAATTGTTGGCTGTAAGCCATAATTTTAGGATCAATGTCGCAAGAAACAGTATTTGTCATTTTATTCAGTTAATAAGATAAGGTTCCTAAGAAAGAAAATTAAATATAAATAATCTTGAATATCTTAATATCTTCATTGAAAATGATACAAAAGGATTAAATCTAAAACAAAATTCACTTACCTGTTCTTGGTGACAATCTTGGTGCGGTTTCAACGGTAAAAGTGATATGTTCTGATCTTCCTCTACTATTTGCTGCGTAAACGACCAATTTTAAATGCCTGTTAGCACCAAGTCGTCTAAGATTCCATACTGCTGCTCCATTAGTGGAGTTCGTTACTAGACCTTCATTGGCCCATACTTCAGCTATGAACACACATTGTAAGCCACCTTCATAGCCTGTAAGGAAATTATTTTTAGTAAGTGGTTATTATAATTATTATAGTTATCTTATCGCGGCGTTGAGTTCTGCCACTCAACACGCAATGCCTCCGGAATTCGGCAGAAAGTGGGGAACGGAGTGTCTTAACACTAGGTTCCCTCTGCCTACCCTGCTGTGTGCGGGATACAGCGTGAAGCTAATTAATTAATTAATTATTAATTAGTTATCTTATTGAGACCAGTCGTGGCGCAGCATGTGACTCTAAGCGCTATAAGTTTCATATTTTCATTTCTTCGATGTGATGTCGAAAAAAAGCACGACGTTGTGTTCCGCTACTTAACACACAATGCCTCCAGAATTCGGCGGAAAATGGAGAGCGGAGTGTTATAACATTAAACTCTGACCAACTACATGCGGGATATAGCGTGAATCTAAAAAATATACACTTTTGACATTTTCAAAGTGTTATTCCTCAATTAGGAAAGAAAAACTTTGTTTAGAAAACGTATAAAAATTTTAACGTAGCGGCATTCGAACCCGCGCCTCTTGAAAGCCGTTCAAGCGCTCTGACCCATAGGTACGTTCTTATCAAGTAACATGGAAATTCCCCATGTTACAATTTATTTATGTTATTAGCATCTCTGTAGGGAGATTCTTACTAATTTCCGCTACATATCTCTAAAAAAGTAAAATATATATATTTATATACAATAATTATTTCGTCATAAAAATAGGTTTCTTCACAAAAAACTTTATGATTAAAATAATTATTTAGACTTGTCTATTTAAATTATTTTCATTTTACCCCCCGGTCATTGTCATAGCGATATTTTTATTCTTATAATCCATTGTCAAAAATGTTCTACAGGTTGGCTATTTTCCTTAGTTTTGGACGAAAATGTTGTAATATTAAAATTAAAATCCAGCTAATGGCTTATTTTTCCATTGATATTTTTACCTTCTTTTTTATTACAAACATTTACTTCATAAAAGAATGTTGTGTGTTCTCGTAAATAAAAGAAGATAATTATGCATACAAAAGTTCAATTTAACTATAGTTTTTGTTATTTATTGAAATCCAACTCAACGTAATTTTCATATTTCAAAAATTATTTTCAGCAGACAGAATCCAGTGTCGTGATACTCCGTTCTGCGAAATTGGATGTCTCCAATTCCGGAGAACGGAGAACTTGCGTGAGTGGCGGTTATATATGAAATTTAAAGGATAGTATTTAAGCATGGCTCCTGGCCACATTGCAGCACGCAATTTATGAAATAAAGGGAAAAGTTAAGTATTGTCAATCATTACTAGGTTCTTCACACTTAACCAAATACCCGGAATATGTTGAAACAATTTCATAGAGCCTAACTCTATATAATATTATGATGGTTGTATTTCTTTTCCTCTTTTTTATATAAAAAATGGACCTTTCAAATAAAAAAATAAATAAAATATATACCAAAAAGACAACTTTTATCAAATTACCTGCTAAACACGTCAAATCCAATGAGTCATCGGTTAAATTGTAGACCGAACAATTCGAAGGTGGGTCCGGCCTAGTAGCAGGTAGTAGGGTGTATATACAGGGTGAACTTTGTTGTCCAGCGAGGTTAGTCGCTCTACACGACAGTGTGCCATAGTCTATGTCGGATACTGGAACGTAGGTTAGTACTGATTTCCCAGATTGTGCATCCACTGTGAATCGGTCCTAGGGAAAAATTATATTATATTTGATTAATTTATGTTATACAGCATGTTATAGTAGTGGATTTTTTTTATTAATAATGTTATATAACTGATAATATGTTTGTTTAATTGGCAAATGGCCTATTTTTTTATTACTTTTTTTATTACAGACTTTTTTAAGTAATTCATTTCTTTTCATTAAAAATATATTCTAATATTAATAGAGACATCACTTAAAACAAGATTCATGTAGCTATATAGATGAAAGTTTTGTTATTTAATAATATATTTGTCTTTAAAAGTATAATGTTATTATAATAGTTGGTAAATAGTTGTCATTGTGTTACATTAGCTTGCTTCAAAATGATGCAGGAGACGCATAAATGACCGCAGTTTGGCTGTTTAGAATTTTTTTTCTAATTTTCACTACACCATAAAACACTAATACCATAATAATACACTGCACGCCAATAAAAAAATATATAGAAATCTTGTAAAGTTGTTCTTATAAAGATTTTTTTAATTAATCTTTGTGTAACTTTTTCCTTCAAAACAAATACATATTATACATCTGTGTAAGATTAAACTCCATAATATTTCTCCATAGAAATCTTAAAATATTTTCAATATCTGTTTCGATTTAATTCTTACGTTCAAATATTTTAATATACAAAATATTGAATGTTAACATCGAGTCATGAAAATAATTATAATTCCTCTCAGCAAAAGCAACACAACTATTGAAATTTTCTTAAGAAAATAAATAAGGTTGGACGCACTAACAAAATACGTTCTTGAATATTTTTTTATTCATTCTGTTTGTATATTGTATGTATTAACTATATAATTGTATGTATGTATAAGATATATCTATCTACTTAACTTGGAATTTATAAAAAATGTTATTGTAATTCATACTAATTAATTATAATAAAAAAATATAACACTAATAAGAAGCCACCGTGGCGCTATGGAACAGTATTTGACTGTAATTATGGAAGGGGATTACTCGTCTTCACTCAAAAAATGATTTGTTTTTATTTAAATGAAACATATACAAGGTTATATTTCCATTTCTTCGCTCTGGTGTCGAGGCTAAGCGCGGCGTTGAGTTCTGCCACTCAACACGCAATGCCTCCAGAATACGGCAGAAAGTGGGGAACGGAGTGTCTTAACATTAGGTTCCCTCTGCCTACCCTGCTGTGTGCAAGATACAGCGTGAAGCTGATTTATTTTTTTTTATATACAAGGTACTTAGGGTTATTGAAATATTAGTGAAGCTACAAAAATATATATAAAAAAACCTTTTCATCAATCATTATCAATCTATTTTTAAGTAATAAGCCAGCTATAAATACAAAACGAAACACGAAATGTAAATATACAATATCAATCCCAAACCCATCAAACATTTGTGATTTATTCATTGTAAAAATGAATATGAAATACACCGATGTTGAATAATAAAGTTCAATAGAAGGGGCCGTTTATATCACAGAACAAAGGAAAGATCCGCTTTTCAATAATTTCTTATGCCCAAGGGTGGTATCGTAAAAAATCAGGAAGTATTCCCAAAGTTGCGACCTTTTCGCGACTTTTCGCATCAAACGAGCAAGGATATAGCCCTTTGTACTTACTTATGAAATCTATGACAGAAAATCTCTCGAGAACAGATTAAGTAATATTGTGAAACTTGAAACTACGTTATAAGGAATACTTTATAAGAAATTCGTGTTGTTTTGTTAATGAAATTTTAATATATTTTTTTTTATATAGTTACAGTCTTATCATATAAATAAAACAGACAGAACGTTATATATACACTAAGAATTTTCTTTATTATATTCATTTTGTTTTATCTTTCTATTTATGGAAATACTTTTTACAAAAGCGTACGTTTGCTTCTTTATAGATTTTATATTACGATGTTTGAATTTTCTCAATTATTACGATTCTGTAGCCCAAAAGAAAAATTAGAACCCTTATAAGATTAGTGTTATCGTTCTGTCTGTTTTGTTTAAGAGTGTGTTTAGAGTCAAGTTTGATACCCGCTCGAGGAAGTGATTATATTTAAATTATTTTCATTTCCCTGCTTTATTAGACAAAGTGTGGCGTTGAGTTTCAGCACGTAATTTCTGAAAACTTACATTTATTCTATAAAATTATTGACTTTAAAAAAATCAAGAAAATAACAATTTAAACATCATTTCAAGCAATTTATGCATAAAATATCTAAGTATTTGTAATTTCCTACCACCTCAGGGTTCGGTGATTCAATGTATAATAATTTATGGCATTGTATGACTTAGGCTTGATAAGAATCTGAATTGCTTCATTTAAAAATATTTATTACTTGTACAAAATTTTCACCTTCAAGCTGTTGTCGATAACATTATAGAAACAATTGAGCCTCTAGATGTTTTAAAGTCATAATGAAATAAAGCACTGTCATTATTAAACAAAAATCATCCCTTTGGCTAGGATAACCAGAGGGAACCAAATTAAAGAAATAAACAACCAAAAGTGTTAAGACGCTCTTTACGGACTTTAGGCTTATGGATATTTTTCATATACCTATCTCTACGAAAACGCGTCAATTTGACGCGTGAACGAATACATATAACAACAATATATTTATGATTTTTTAAAAAATTATTCAATAAAATGACGATATCGGATAACAGAGATAACGGATGGAAGTATTGTTGGTACATTCCTATTTGCTATAGGTGTGATTTTGCATGTTTACTCAAATTTTTGTCTATATTGCGGGCGCCTCAAATTGACGCATATCGTAGAGATGGGTATACCACATAGAGAAGTTCAATATTTCAAAACTTTCAAAGAAAATAGACTTCAATATATATTTCCCCCGATCAATGAATAAAAGTCATTACAAGAGAAAAAATGTAAACAAATAAATAAATAAATTAGCTTCATGCTGTATCCCCCACGAAATCGAATCATCGATCGAAATCACTGAAACCGTTTACAGAGTGGAAGAGTCACACTTTGTGCCGCTGCGCCATGCACCATGACTGGTGGCACAAAGTGTGACTGTAAACCGACAGGTTGTGGGTTCGATCCCCACTCGAGGAGATGAAATATTTACTTAAATTTATATTTCCATTTCTTCGCTCTGGTGTCGAGGCAAAGCGCGGCGTTGAGTTCTGCCACTTAACACGCAATGCCTCCAG
>DWQW01005784.1:0-17259 GCA_018249695.1 Heliconius erato demophoon
GAAATATTTACTTAAATTTATATTTCCATTTCTTCGCTCTGGTGTCGAGGTTAAGCGCGGCGTTGAGTTCTGCCACTCAACACGCAATGCCTCCAGAATTCGGCAGAAAGTGGGGAACGGAGTGTCGGAGGTTCCCTCTGCCTACCCTGCTGTGTGCGGGATACAGCGTGAAGCTAATTTTTTTTTTTTATTTTAGCTTCACGCTGTATATTATAGCAGAGTTAACAGGGGGAACCTGGGAACCTAGTGTTTAGACACTCCGTTGTTCACTTACGCATTTTTTTGCCATTTTCTTTTAACTGTTTGTTTACAAATAAGCTAACCAAGGTTAACAGCATCTGCTATCCGTTTTCCTTTTTGCATCAATTGTATGGTTTCGGGGTAACAAAAGAAATGGCTCGTCATCGATGTCAGCCATATTTAGTAACACGATGTTTGCGTAAATTTTATTTATGATTTAAAATTTCGTTAAAATAAAAGGTATAATTTTGACAAGGGTGTAATTAAGGAATATTTGACAGAGCAGACGGGAGTTGTGGGTTCATTCCTGTCAGAGCCAGAAAATAAAATAATTCTTACGAATGGGGAAAAGTTAACAAAATGATACAGTTGTACTAATAATTCCATGTTTTTTTTTCTATTATAAGACACTCAGTATCCATTAAAACACTTAACAAATTCCGCTGAATTCAGGAGTGACGAAACTCAACCTTTGCCTCACTCATTGCCAAAACGAGAAAATGAGAATATTAAAAACTTAATTTACTCGAGTAGGAATCGAACCCACAACCTGTCGCGTTTTCTGTCACAAATTCTGCCCCTGGAGACTGGAATTGTTAATTTAGATTAATTAAAAAAAAGTTGTTAGAAATAGCTAAAATATTTAAATTTGCAAGCCCACCCTTTCTTTAGTTAACGCGTTTAATCGAATGTAAACAAATTCGTTCGAACGTCGTTGGCTGGTTTGTTGTTAAGTAATTGCTTAAGAAGAAAATATTGTTAAAAAAAATTGACATTTTTGCATAATTGGTGAGGCCTCATCATTCATAATTTTAGTCATATAAATGTTTTTTTTTTATCGGCCAGTTGTGGCGCAGTGGCACAAAGTGTGACTGTAAAACCAAATGGTTGTGGGTTCGATCCCCACTCGAGGAGATGAAATATTTATTTAAATTTATATTTCCATTTCTTCGCTTGGGTATCAAGGCAAAGAGCGGCGTTGAGTTCTGCCACTCAACACGCAATGCCTCCAGAATTCGGCAGAAAGTGAGGTACGGATTGTCTTAACAGTAGGTTTCCTATGCCTACCATGCTGTGTGCGGGATACAGCGTGAACCTGGTTTATATATATATATTTTTAGCATTCACACCGTATCCTCCATAAAGCGGAGTAGGCAGGGGGAACTTATTGATTAGACACTCGATTCCCCACTTGTTACTAGTGAAAAATAAAACAAAATCGGAAGTAATTTCTTTTCCTGAGTAGGAATCGAACGCACAACTATCGCATTTATAGACCAGATGAGGGACTCTATGTCAATACATACATAATTTTATATAAAATATATATATATATTTTAATAAATATATATATATATATATATATATATATATATATATATATATATATATATATATATATATATATATATATATATATATATATATATATATATATATATATATATATATAATACATGAACACAACAACACTGCACGCTTGACTTTTGCCAAAACTTTGAGACAGTTTCAAGATTTATGTGCGTATTTTCGTGAAAGGTAATATCAGTGGAAGAGAAAGCAACAAATCATGTAGTATGATGAAGAATATTGTTATCGCCGTTATTACGTTTAGATATAATTTGATAGGTACTAACGCTATTGGCTGGTAAAAATATTTATGTTCTAAGTTTCTTTATTAACACTTTATTATAAAAAAAATAGAATTGAAATCATCCTGCTTTTACAATCAATCAGTTATACTGTAGAAGTACTTTTATTATTATGGAGGCCGACTATAACATTGATAGTTGTGGGTTCTAATCTCACTCGGTGAATGAATTATTTCCACTTCCTCGCTGTGGTGACAAGATACAGCGAGATGTTTATTTTTCGCAACTCAACGACGTCTTGAAAATTTGAACAGAAAAAGGAGTAACGGCATATCATAACACCAGGTTTCACCTGTCTACTCAATTTTTCGGAAAAAAAATACTATTATCATTATAGAAAAGGTAAAAATAAAAGAAGAGATAAACTTTAAATTTCTTACTAATATTTATGTTCTATAGTTTAAATATTCGATAATATTAAAAAGCAGTTTAACTCTTTATCCTGCTTTGCAGGGTAGGCAAAGAGGATCCAATGGAACAAATTATTCCCAATTTTTTCCTTAATTTTCTTGACGCTCTATAATTTTCTAAAGAATTTACTATCTACTGCCTTTAAATAAGAACAAAATTTTTCACTGAATTATTTAATTGATCAAAGCTTTTTTACATCAAATACGTTATCCCTTAAATATTACGTTTTCTTAGTAGAACCGTTCTTTTTTTCCTAATACTTGAACTCGTAGGTAGAAATTAAGCCAACAGATATATATTTTATATAATATGCTCCCAAATGTTGTTTCTTAGGAGTTACTCTAAGCCCTAGTACTTATGTGTAATTTATTACCGGCTTAGTTGTATAAGACGTTGTGACAAAACTTGGATCTTATGACTTGAAGAAATCATAATGCCATAATTTAAACAAAATTAGGTTTAATTATGAAATGAAATAATCTTATATTGTTGATATACACATATGAGGACTGTAGGTATAAAGTATAACGGTAATAAATGTAACAAATTACAATATTTTAATAAAAAAATCGACTTCTTCAATTTTAACCGGATTCCATAATCAGAACCTAACCAAACTTTCATCAAACTATCCTTGAGGCGTATCTTTTCCAATAAAAAAAGGATCATCGAAATTACTGAATACTCAAAAAGAATCTAGCCATAAATCGCCTTTTTATATAGCGGAACCCAATGCTATACATATAAATTATATTAGTAAAAAAATATGCTGTGTACATAGCAGAGTAGGCAGAAGGAACCTTGGAACCTTATGTTAAGACATTTCGTCCCCATTAAGAAACTTCTGTGCCCCAATTTCCGCCGAATTCTAAAAGCATTGCATTTTGAGTGGCGAAATTCAACGCCGCATATACTATATGGTGCAGAAAAAAATAAATAACATTAATTATACTTTAACAAGTTCAAAACTACACCATATATCTACTATATAATATTAATCTTGAATCAGCTTATAAAAAAAATTAGAGAAGACCTTGATAACTACACCAGACTCTAATAGTCTGGTGTAGTTATCAAGGTCTTCTCTAATTGGTGCATTAAAGTTAAGAAGGGTATTTGCCGTCTTAAAAGAAAATTTCACGTCAACTAAGAACTTAGCAAAGAAGGAAGCCAGATGGTTTCAGAAAACACAAAGAAATTACATTTTTAACGTATACAGTGTGTTCTACAAAACCATTTTAGACTTTATAACACCGTTTGGGTACGTAGCTGGAATGTTAACAGCTCATTAAATGCACTTGCGTTTGTTTAGTAATATTCCGGCTGCTTTTTTGTTTTAGCGAAAATTATTTTGTATTTGGGGCCGTCGTGACGCAGAGGTGCAAGGGTGTGACTGTAAGTCTACGGTTGTGGATTCGATACCTACCAGAGGATATGAAGAATTTAACATTCTAATTCATTTCCTAGATCTGGTAATGACACAAAGCGCGGCGTTGAGTTCCTCCACTCAACACACGAAAGTGGGGAATGAAAGTTCCTTAATGGGAACGGAGTATCTTAACACCAAGTTTTCAGGTTCCCTCTGCTTATCCTGCTACGAGATTAAAAAAAATAAAGGACTTCAAATATTGCTATGATAATTAACCTAACACCACTAAATATAAATGTCCATCATTATTATAATTTACTTCGGGCAGTTAGAAGTCACGTTACCCAAATTTCCTCATTACATGTAATGTACTCGAATAACTTATTCTGATCCCTTACTGACTCTGGAAGACCAAAACGGCTACATAAGTAATATTATAGAAATTATACGAATTCACGATATTTTAATAAAATAAGTTTTTCACTTAAGCAATTCTTCTACTTTTCAACCATTTAGAGTGTTAGTTGGAGGAGCTTAACACCGCAATTTGTTACTGCAACAAGAAAACCAAATTATTCAAATATTACCAATTTCCCGAGTGAGGCTAGAACCCACTAAATACTATATCGTATACAGTCAAATTCTGTTAAATTACGCCTCTACCTCTTTTTTTTTATTTGATTCATATTAAATAATCGTAGACCACTCATAGCAAATAAATGTAAAACATGACGATTGTGGGTTCAAATCCTCCCGCGAGAATGAAACATCAATATATTCCTCATTCCCCACTCTGGTGAGGCGAAACCGCGGCGTTGAGTTCCGCCACTCAACATGCAATGCCTCAAGGAATTCGTTGGAGTGTGGAGAACGGAGGCTTAACGAAAAACTTGTCTTAACAGTAAACTCTGAAGCTCCTTCTGCCTACCCTACTATGTACTGGATACAGCGTGAAGCAAACAAAATAATATGAGGCCGGTCGTAGAGTATCGGCACAGCATCTGACTTTAAAGCGTTGTGGGTTCGATTCCTACAAGATAATTATTTAATTTCCTTACTGTTGTTAGAAGACAAAACTCGGCGTTGACTCAAAACGCAATATCTCGAATAATTTATAAGAAAGTGAGTGTTGGCGTGAAGCTGTTTCTTATATTAAATAACATGTTATATGGTTGCAGTACCGGAGACGAACTTCCGGCTTATCCAGAACAAGACTGACGACGACACAGTGAACGTCATCTGTGCAGCGGACGGCGCGTTTCCTGCTCCCAACTTGACTCTGGCCACACCGGAAAGGTAAGAAAAATATTTATTAGGCTTCTTTATTTATCCAGTCGTGGCGCCGCGGCACACAGTGTGACTGTAAAACCGACTGGTTGTGGGTTCGATCCCTAATAGAGTTGATGAAATATTGACTTAAATTTATATTTCCATTTCTTCGCTCTGGTGTCGAGGAGAAGCGCGGCGTTGTATTCTGCCACTCAACACGCAATGCCTCCAGATTCGGCAGAAAGCGGGGAACGGAGAGTCTTAACACTAGGTTCCCTCTGTCTACCCTGTAGTATGTGGGATACAGCTGAAGCTGTTTTTTTTCTTTATTTATCTATGTAATTCTTTTTAGGTTCACGCTTTATCCCGCTTATAGCAGGGTAGGCAGAGGAAACCTAGTGATAGTGTTCACAGTTTCCCGCTTCGCTCGATTATCGAAACAATGCGTATTAAGTAGTGGAACTCAACTCCACGGTTTTTTGGTAGAGAGAGAAAAGATCCAGAAAATGCTAAAAGGACATTAAATTGAAATCATTATTGTATAAGAATTAAAATATTCTTAGATGATTAAACAGTTTTTAGTATAAATATGTAGAGAATACATGCAGGGGATCGCAGCATTTCGATGTATGACGGAAAGCGGAGAATTATCTTAACACTAGATTCTTTCAGTTCTCCATTCTGTATACTAATATTTTTTCTTTAAAAGAATAATACAATTCAAAATTATTATATAAAAAATGTAGGAAAAACAGAAAAGCTATCAGCGATAGCCTTAGTAATAAAGAAATTAGCATTTTTTTGTTGAATTCATTGTAAAATAGTATTTTTCCAAGGTTCTTTATTGCTCTATTACCTTTAATGGAATTATATCGCGTGTAAATTGACTTTTTGTTTAATATTTTCTTACTTATATAAGTTAGTTTCAATAGTTTGTAACGAATATTACATTAAAATAATTTTCATCTACCTTTTTGTTCCAATTGTTTAAATAACTAGAAGCCCTTGTGACCCAGTGGTGCATTAAACGTCTAGCTGTTAACATGATGATTGTAGGTACGATTCCCACTTGCGTGAATTATTTTCATAGCCGTAGAGAAAGTGCGACGTTGAGGTCTGTCACTCAATACACGATGTCTAGAAAATTGGGCGGAAAGTTCACAACGGAGTGTCTTATTATTCTCGATTCCAAGTGCCTAACGTGCTAAAAGAAAAAAAGTGTAAAACTTCTCTTCGTTAACTATAAAAAAGTACTTAGCATTCCATGAATTCACTGAGCCTATATTTACGATGATGAACAGAGCAATGCCTTCGGAGACAAGTTTAGGTTTAAGATTTTACTAGTGCCATTTCGATTTATTCGAATGATTCTTATAATCAAAACTGACACAAATCAAAACTGATTATACAAGAAAAAATAGCTTCACGCTGTATTCCGCACGCAGGGGGATAGGCAGAGGGAACCTAGTATTAAAACACACCGTTTCCCCACTTTCCGCATAGTTCTGGAGGCATTGCGTGTTGAGTGACGGAACTCAACACGCATCACTTTGCCTCGACATAGAGCGAAGAAATGAAAATTTTACTGTAAGTAAATAGTTAATCTCCTCAAATGGCGATCGAACCCACAACCAGTCTATTTTACAGTCACACTCTGTGTCCCTGCGCCACGACTGGCCTCACGGTTATGGTTAAGTTAAAATTAAAATAGTTAAGTGAAAATTGAAAAAGTTAAAATTATATGATAAATATGATTTCGCTGTTATACATCTTGCATCTAGTTCCACTGCGTACAAATTAAATTTAAGCATATACCGGTTATATCATGCCAGGAATGAAACCAAATATTACAATGAACCATTGTACCTTCATAAAGTAAACACAAAATCTCTTCTTATGAAATGCGGTAAACGAGCTGGAATTTTAAAGGATTTAGTATGTCCAATGCGACTTAAAATTCACGTAGATAAAGCCGCAAAACTTTCATTATGAATCCTAGAAGTGATTTACATTCTCTTTATACGTTTGACAAACTACTTTAGTTAAGTTTTGAAACTACATTGTTTTAAGTTAATCAAGTTGTTAAGTATGGAGAAAAATGTTTTTGAAAACGTATAAAAATGCACTGTGATTGTGTAGTGAGTAGTAACGGTTGTGGATTCGATTCTCATTTGGAGGAATGAAATATTTAACATTTTAATTTCCTCATTCTGGTAATGAGGCAAAATCGCGGTGTTGTGTTTCGCAATTCAACACGCAATGCCTTCAGATTAAGTGAGAAGAGTCGATTCAGTCGGAAAGTGGGAACGCAAGTGTATTGCTCTTGTAAGCTCTTATTTTGTGACGATGAATGAACGATGCATGAAAGTACATACATATATACGTATCTTGCTTTGACTTAGAAGCTTAATCTTTTCTATGATCTATGAGGCCGTATATCTAGATTTATTATACTAATTTCGACTTAAACCTCCACTTGATCTTAAGATAATTGATCTTTCAGACATAAATACCACAACATGTTCTTATAGAGGTTTCAGTTTTTCTATTGGACCATTTTTTAACATTTTCTCTATGGAACTCCTAAAAATATTTTAAACATCCTATACTTCCTCCAAAACATAATAAACATAACTTCACCTTACCTACATACATAGGTATGCCATATCTTATTAATGTTGAACAACAAAAGTCATGTATCTTCCAACGTATTGCCAGATGGCCGTGTGATATACTTGTTACATTACTACGAGTGCTACATGTACTTACTAAATGGATGTTACACACGTGTTCTTATGTTTATATTTAAAAGCTAAGTACCTACTTGAAATATATATATTTCTAATATCTATGTTTATATTTTGCGGCGTTGAGTTCCACCACTCAACACGCAATGCCTCTAGAACACGGCGGAAAGTGGCGCACGATGTGTCGTGACACTAGGTTTCCTCTGCCTACCCTGCTGTGTGCGGGATACAGCGTGAAGCTGATTTTATTTATTTATTTATTGTTTATTTTTTCGGAAAGTGAGAAGCGGGACGGAGTGCTTTAACACTTTCTTTGGTTTTCATGGTCCCTAAAGTATTTGTATATATAAATTGGCGTTGAATATCCTTTTATCTACATTATATAACGCGAAAATATATATACCATATTTAATCTAAGCGTGCTAAATAAAGAAACTCAAGGCTGCACTTTGTCTTTCCTAGAGCGGGTTCAAATCCACAACCATTTACAAACGTTCGTTTACAAACGTTGCTCCAGACAACAAGATATACATTCTAAAACTTTTAATTTGCATTTTCAAAATGTCAGTATTGTCAGTTCATAGAAACTTACAGCGAAACAAACACATATAACAGGTTTAATGGCTTCAAAACCATTTCCCCACAACAATCGACTATGGAGCGTTTATTTCAGAATAATCAGAGCATATGTAAAATCCATCATATGGTTAATCCTATTACATTTTATATCCACTTGTCACCAGTTTTCGACATTCAATTCGTTTCCCCTTTAAAATACTACTCATTATTTTAGCATTTTGTTTTCAATTGGTCTGTTTATTGCCAAATATTGTATTTTAATATGTTATATTTAATTTTAACTTTTATTTTGTAGTTCTTTTAATATATATGGAAATATTGGGAAAAGGCTATTTAATGTAGAGTGTTTTATGTTTTGGGATGGACACTATGAGACTCTCCGTTAACATTAAGTCACTTCTTCCGGTTTCTAACGGTTGTGGGTTCGATTCCCATTCGGTGCATTTATTTTTTTTTATTTTCATTCAATTTTCAATTTTCATTTTCCTTTCTCTGATGACAAGACAAAACGCGGTGTTATATTCCAACACTCAACATGCAATGCCTTGTTAATTCTATATAAAGCCTGTATATTACTAAATATTCTATTTTAATATGTTATATTGAATTTAAAATTCATTTGGAACGATTGTTTGTAGCTACCTATATAGAAATATTGGGACAAGTTAATTTAATGTAGTGTTTTGTGTTTAAGCATTGGTATCGATATTAATTTTACTGAATGAATGATTTTAGTTATTGTTGTACATTAAATAATGTATAAATGGAAATATATATGAAATGGAGGCCAGTCGTAGCGCAGTGGCACAAAGTGCGACTGTAAAACCGACTGGTACATAAGTTATAAAATGATATTATTAACAGGTAACCTCAAGCTGTAAAAAGCGCTAAATATGGGCTTTAGATATAAAAAAATATAAATATTTTTATTGATTGACTCTATATCCCGTATAAAGCAGGGGAGATAGAGAGAATCTGAGTGCTAAGACGCTTCCGTTCCCCACATTCCGCCAAGTTCTTAAGTCATTGCGTGTTGAATGGTGGAACCGCATTTAGTCTCGTCACCATAGCGAAAATATGAAAATGTTAAATGTTTCTCTTTACTCACATGAGAATAGAACCCGCACCTATCACGTTCACAATCTTAGCCTTATACCCCTACTACGACCTCAAACTATTTCTCAAGACGAAAAAAATGTACACAAAATATGAACCCAACAAAAAAAATATAATTAACACTAGGAGACGCCTGAGCAGATAGCTACCGACATCTGCAATGCAGGACTAACTTTAAAAAAAGCTGCGGCTCCCCTCATAACCAATTGTAAAGGAACAAAAGCCTTAAGAATTACAAACGATGTAATTTGACAGTCCACTTTGCCGAGTCGTGTTTATTTGAACGTGAAAGGAGCACCTGTGCTTCTGTCCCGGTATGAATTGAGTGAAATTTAACTTTAGACTAATATACTTTCAAAGATGTCGTTGAAAATGAATTATTTTATTTTAAGCTAGCAATAGGTGCTATTTTTTTTCTCTTTTTTAGGTTCACAATGTGTTTTGCATGTGGGGTTCCGTCAGGTTCCTTATGCTATCAGTTTCCCTTTAAGACACTGCCGTTCCCCACTTTCAGCTAAATTCCGGAGGCGTTGTTGAGTGTGTTGAGTGCCGGAATTTAACGCCGCGCTCTGCCTCGTTACCATAGCGTGAAAATGAAAATATTAAATATTTCAGTTCTTCAAGTGGGAAATTTAATTCACAGCCTGTCACGCTTACAGACGCATGCCCCGTGCCAAGACTGGCCTCTTTTGTTACTCTTATTTCTTTTACTTCACAAGTAAGAACAACCTAATGTCAAGACATTCAGTTTCCCATACACTGTACAATTTTCCGAACATTGCGTATTGAGTGACGGAGCTTAACGCAGCTGAAGTGCTGCATTATTAAAGTATAACTATATATATATGAACTCAACTAGCTAGTGTGTATATTAATTATATTATTGAAAGAATAATGAATTCCTTTCAATACGTTTTCTAAGTATTTACTTATTATTAATCGTTTTTAAAAATTCTATTATACAAAAAATAATAATTTATATATTATTGTATGTACGATAATAATATGAAAACTAAACAAATTCTAATAAAAAACGTATGTTTTGAATATATAAAGAAATTATGGCCCAGCACAAGGATGTGCCTGTAAACGTGACGGTTAACACTAGGTTCCCTTTGCTAACCCGGCTATATACAGGATACAACGTGAACTTAAAACAAGGTTACCCTTAAGCTTAATGTTTACGTAATCATACTGAAGATTATACTTACATTACACTTAATCGATTGGAACAATGTGTGACCGTGAACGGTTCGTTAGTGGTAGCAATAGAAATGTTATGATTTTTATTTCTATAAAAAGAGCGAAACGGAGAAAAACGGAGTGTTTTAACACAAAAAAAATGTTAATGATATATAATTAATTTGACATTAAAAAAATCATAAATTTGGTTAAAAATACGCAACCATAATTTTGAGTATGGTCGCTATAAAAATGTGAATGACCAATAAATTATTAAAGAAGTTGGCAGCGGTTAAGGCGGAGATTAAATCCGGTGGCTTTCAGCCTGGTGTTACCTGCCAACTCTGAACTGAAATATGTTTGGTTTAATCTTATATCTGTAATAAAACATCTTAAGTGGTTTGTATGAATGTATATGTTTTTTTTTTATCTCAGACACAGGGAATTAAAATAACACAGGAAACCTAGTGTTAAAACACTCACACGTATTTTTTTATCAGCTTCAAGCTGAATGCCGGACACAGCAGGGTAAGCAGAGGGAACCTAGTGTTAAGACACTCTATTCCCCACTTTCTGGGGAAATTCTGGAGGCATTGCGTGTTGAGTGACAGAACTCAACGCCGCTCTTTGCCTCGACACCAGAGCGAAGAAATGGAAATATTCATTTAAGTAAATATTTCATCTCCTCGAGTGGGGATCGAACTCACAATCAGTCAGTTTTACAGTCACATTTTGTGCCGCTGCGCCACGACTGGCCTCAATGATATTATGTTATGTATGCCTTAATGTTATTACGCCTATTATGTTATTAGAGTGTGGAGTTCTGAGTAGAATTCTGAGTAGTCTGAGTTAAATTCTGAGTGGTGGAACACATGTCTCGAAATTGGAAATCAAAGACTTTTAGCACTACGTTCCCTCTGCCTATCCTGCTTTATGCGGGTGCATCCCGCGTGATGCAAAAAAAAAAAGAAAAATCACATAACTTGCATAGATATCTATACTAAAACATCTAAAGTACGCTTTTTGTTAAAAAATATCGATCAAATGTATAAGGTATACAAAGCGAAACGATCTCCATATTTTTCGATATTGGAAATATTTTTGCCTGAAACTATATAAATTTTTAAAAAATTCTGCGTTAGAAAAAAATGGATTTCGCTTTATGGTTTTCATGAGAATATTTTCTGTGGATATATGTTATATATGAACGTATATACAGAAGGCAATTTTATTATACAATCGGCTATATAGAGTGTTACTGCTGAAAAATTTTGTTATTTACTTATAGATGCCTTTGTAGAACAGTTTAGACATGGATCAATACATATACATATACAGGTTTAAACCTACAGAATAATATTTATTTTTAAAAGACTCTCCGGTCTTTTTTTGGTAAAATTTCATCATTCAGCATGCAAAATTTTTAACGCTGCTAGGTTTTTGTAAGATTTTTTTTTATTTTGTTTTTACGTTCTCGTTTCATTTTCTTTTTTCTTAGGCAGGCAGAGAAAGTTAGTGTTAGGACGTTCGTAACGTTCCCAATAAGACACTTCCGTTTCCCACTTCTCGCCAGAGTCCGGAGGCATTTCGTGTTTTGTCACTAGAGGGAGAAAATGAAAATTATAAATATTTCATTTCCACGAGTGGGGATCATGTTATTAAGTATTTAATGATAGTACTACGTAAAAAAAGTTTAATTCTTTTATAACTTTATAATAATGTCGAACAAACCAAATCAGACATAAAATCCAGCTTTTATAATTATTTTATTCACACTTGTCATACACAATCCAATTCTATATATATATAATAAGCTTTACAGTATCTTAGAACGTAATGAACACGAGTGCCGTGTAGTGCTTTTATTTGAAATCCACCGGAAAAGACACAGCACACTACCGCCACTTAATACAATCGGTAATCGGGAACAAAATCAAATGACGTCCTCTTAATTCCAGTGACACCTGATTTCAAAGGGAATATTTAGAAATAATGCTATATATAATATAAGTAAATTATGCTTAATAAATTATATAGTAATATATATATATATATATATATATATATATATATATATATATATATATATATATATATATATATATATATATATATATATATATATATATATATATATATATATATATATATATAACAGCCTTAAGCCTCTTTAAAAGGTTATATTCGATTAAGAGTTTTTCTAAGAAACGCGGACCCTTTCCGTTTTGAAATTTATTTTTCTTGCGATAAATCGCCTTATGGTTCACAGCACTTTTGCCCTGATCCTCTTTAAAATTTCTATTAAGATTTAAGTCTGTTTTAATTTGTGTTGTTTATATTTTTGTAATAAGCCACCTTTTGCCTGCGGCTTCGCCTGCGTGATCAAATGATAATTTATATGTGTATACAAACTATTAAATATAGCATCTAAAATTTATTAAAATTAAGATAATCGCCTTGGTTAACTTTGGTGACAAGATAAAGCACGACGTACGTTAATACGTTACTCGCCACGGAATGTCTGTAAAATTTGGAAAATTGGTTACATAGTGTGTTAGCACTCGGTTTCTATGCTGGATGAAACGTCAAAGACAGACGGAACCTCAGAACCTAATAAAAAATATATTTTAAATATTTTTTCAAATTAACATACTGCACTACATTTTTTTCCCATCACGTAAAAAGAAGCTTCATTTTGTTCATACATATATTCACGAAAGTATAATGCATCGTAGGATTATGTAAAGTAAACGGGAAAAAACGATGTTTTGAAATTGGTACGAGCATTTTTATCAGCGTACGCCACCTTATTTGCAATATTAGACTGTGAGGCGATCCCCTGCGATCAATATTGTCACTGTATGTATTAGAGTAATATTTCTGGATAAGTTTGATGGTTGTAGATTCGAATTTCACTTATGGGAATGATTTTTGAGATTTATGCCAGTCATTCTGGCCAGACATTGTGCAGCGTTGAGTTCCACCACCTAACACGCAATATTCTGAGATAAAATTCGGATGGAAACTTAAATAATTAAAGCGTCCTGACACTAGATTCTTCTCCTAGCTTGTAGTGGGAAACAAATTGTGAAGCTAAAAAATAGAATTGAGTAAAATAAATGAAGATATTAGAAACAGAGGCGCAGTGGCACAAGCGTGTGCTTGTAACTGTTTCATTTCTTCGCTCTAGTAGCAAACCGCGGCGTTGAATTCCTCCACACTACACGCAATGCCTCGAAAATACGGAATACGGAAAGTGGAGAACGGAGTGTTTTATATGTATTTATTATTCACAAGTACTTTTAAGTCAATCAACACAGATGAATTAACATAAATATGTCAGTTTTGTCAGTTCTACAGGAAGTTACTAATCGCTAGCTTTCCGCGTGATCAACTGCATTTCATTCCATACATTAACACAATATTATAGTATTATTTATTGTACAATATGATTTTCTTTGTGTATATGTATGAAAGTGGTACCTACATACTATTGACATTTAACGCGAGGGATCGTATTTCAAGTTGAACTTTAAGTTAGAGCGTCTAAATGTCACTGGTAATGAGTTCGATTCCCGCTTAGGGGATAGCTTATAATGTGTCTTTAGTTTTCTTTTTAGTATCGTACATGATAAGAGATAACCTAAAAAAAATTGTAATAGGAAAATGTTATTTTAATAATATGTTTATTCAACTTTTACTTATATTTCTTTATTTTCTTTATATATTTCTTTAACTATTGCAACATTTAATTTAAATACAATATTATTACCAAAAACGTCCTATAAATAATCAAATTACTTTTCTAGGCGTTTAGACGGAGTATCACACACCCTGAAGCTAGTCAACGGGAGGTATTCAGCGGTGGCGTCGGTCACGCTGCTGGACGCGGACCTGCCGACACCGGCCGAATTTATTTGCACTTTGCGGATACCGCTCGCTAACTATGCTGTAAGGAAAGAGGCTATTTACTATCCAGGTTAGTGAGTTTGTGGTAATATGTGGGTTTTTAATTATTCTTTTATTTGAATTTATACTTTAGGTGTGTGGTGCGGCGTTGAGTTCCGCCAGTCAACGTGTAATGTCCGAATAATCGAGGGGAAGGTGAAGAAATGGAGTGTCTTAATATTAAGTTCTCTCTGCCTACTCTGTTATATCGGAAAAATTGTGATGCTGAAACATATCCCACAAATAGCAGGAGATGCAGGTGGAATCTATGGAATTAAATAGAACCTTGTGGTAAAGCACTTCGTTCCCATGAAGATATTTCCATTCTCCACTTTCCCCTCAATTCTAGAGACATTGCGTGTTGAGCGGCGGAAATCAACGCCTCGTATTACCTTATTACCAAAGCGAGGAAATGAAAATGAATAGATATAATGTGAACGTGAGAGGGAATAGAACCCACAATCCGCTACGTTCACAGTCACAAGCCTCTGCACCGCGACTAACCTCTAAATTTAGATATATAAAACTACAAAAATATACAAAGTAAGCTGTTAAACCAAGAACCGAAAGTACTTTCAAAGAAAAAACCGTTTACGAATTCTGTTAGAGTATTAAAATAACTTAATCATAAAATTAAAACATTGCGGTAATCAAGAGCAGTATTCGAGATCCAAAAGTTCAACCTTTCTATATACATTTGCAAGGCGAAACGAATATAATTTTTTAGTACTAATAAACGCAAGATGTTGTATAAAAAACGTTGTACTTTTAAAAGGGTTAATTTTATTTTATAATTTAATTTCAACTGAAACTTTTTAGCTTATAGCCAGATAGCGAAGATAAAACAGTGTTAAGACACTTCATTCTCTGCTTTTGGCACGAATTTAAGACACTGTGTTGAGTAGCGGAACACAACGCCTCATTTTGCCCAGGACTGGGAAATAATTAATTCTTCCCCGTTTTTATAGTCAAATGATACTCCCTTTGCGCCATGATGACTTTCAAAATTCAAATCCGGAAAGAAAATAAGTTGAATCAAAATGTGCGATTATAGTGCATTTGATACATTTTGGTACACGACAATTTTAGTCCTGATCTGTTGTAGGTGAAAATTTACATCTATGTATATTAAATATTTTGATTTTCTTGGCTTATTTAGATAAAACTATTATATATTAAATTGCGGCTACCAACATCATAAGTTTCAATAATTGGTAATAAGTTGAAAAAGGTATATCTGATTTATGGGCTCTCTCATTATTAAAAAGAAAAAAAACCTGTTTATTTATACCCAACACCTAAAACAAGTAGTTTAACCATTCCAAAATACATTTCGTCGTCCGTTAACCCGCCTATAGGCTGAAACTTCAAAGAATAAGGTAATATAAATATATTTTAAGGTAGCGGAATAACAATACCGCCGTATAATTTGCGGGGAGGCCATTCCAGCTTTTTATCTCGCCAAAGTTTGTGTGCACAGTTATCTAAACTGTGCGGATGAGGGGTCCAGCACATTGAAACCGTTGAATAATTTAATACTTGATTAAGTTCATTGTTAGAAAAAAATCTTTAATAGAAATGGAGAATATTTAATCTGTTTTGGGGATGTTGAGTTTTGTTAAGGTATTACGGCTTGGAGGTTACGGATACGCTTTTTTGTAAAATAAACTTGGAGGAAAGGAAAAGTAATTAAAAATTGAGGATACCGTGGCTCAGTGTATCTTACTTTATATACGAGGTTGTGTTCGATTCCTATTCGAGAAATTACTTATTTTCATGTTTATTGCCAAGAAAACAAGATCTATACATAAAGTCTCGGATTCCTGTGAAAAGTTCAGGACAGAGTGTCTTGACATTAGGATTTTTTTGGCTACCTTCTTAGAAAAGTTAAGCTTATTAATTATTAAAATTATATGAAGTTCTTATTAAGATATTAAATGTAAACAACGTAATTTTAAATATATAAATTACACATAAAATCATATCATAAAAACTCTAAGGTTCTCATAACTTCTCTAGAAAGGTGCTAAAATAGTATGAGGTTTAAATATTTATTTAAAAATTGTGTAGCTAATTTACAATATATTACCAAATATTAACAGTTAAATTGTTTTCTTTAGGTCCAATCAGTACTACGCCAGAGATGCCCACAGCAGCCGACATGCAACTAGCAGCCGCGGTGGGATCAAAAGGTATAAATAAATATATTAACTTTACTTCTTTAAACTAAACAATTATACATTTATAATCAAATAGTAATATTAAGAATAGATTTACTTTATAATTTAAATTAACATTTTTTTTTATGTTTATAATATTTAACAATTGTAGTTAGTTAGTTAGTGTATTTGCATTATACTCCAGAGGCCAGTAGTGGTGCAGAGGCACAAACATGCATCTGTAAACGCAAATCTCTATCTCTATATATAATAAAAGGATAGAAAAGTCAATTCTGTACATGAAAGATATAAAAAAAATAAAAATCAGGTCCGTTTATATGTCGATTATAGAACCTAAAAAACCACTCAGCACAATTCTTGTCTGTCTGTCTGTCTGTCCGTCTGTCTGTCTGTCTGTCTGTCGGTTTGTTTGTTCGTCAATCACGCAAAAACTACCAGCCAGAAATTGATGATTTTTTGCATGGTATTAGCCTAGGGTCCCAAGGTACATTTTTTTTGGGTTTCATTCCGAATTTCATTATAGTTTTCTTTAAAAAAAATAAAAACTGAAAAATGTAAATTACTTA